>BQNB010093519.1:0-26348 GCA_026074375.1 Tanacetum coccineum
ATACAAATTCACCACTCTTCAAATACAAATATACATCTTTTTAGCAATTAAAAAAATGTCCGAATTTCCCAACAACGGTTTTATGAATCTCCTCAACGCGTCGATGACACCGGAACAGTTTCAACAAGAACAACAAGTTTTTTTTCGATGACAACAATCACAAGTCCTAAATCGTGAATTCCAAGATCTACAACAAAACCCACCATCATTCAACTCAGAAACTTCTCAATCACTCACTGAACCTCAACAAGTCAATTCGCCAAAAAAAGGCGGTCGCAAGAAAACAAAATCAAAAAGGGGAAAAAATGTTGAAGACGAGCCCCAAGAGCCGGGCCGTTGGCTACCGGTCGAAGAAGAATTTCTTGCAACATGTTACGTGGCCGTTTCAGAAGATAATAACGTCGGAAGGTCACAAAAGCATGAAACGTTTTGGTATCGGGTTTTGAACGAGTTCAATTCGAAAAAATTTCAAAAACGTACAAAGGATATGTTGACTAGCAAATAACATACGTTGAATGCCAATTGCCAAAAGTTCAACGCCGCGTACAAACGGGCCAAACGTTTGAGGAAAAGTGGCTAAAACGATATGGATTTGATGAAACGGGCTCAAAGTATTTACCGTGACGAGCATAAAGGTGTCTCGTTTTCTCAAGAAGATGCTTGAGCCATTTTGAAATTCCACCCGAAATGGGACGCACCCGAACAAGTTGACTTAACCGAAGACGTCCCCGGGGCTACCCAAGAGGATCTATTCGGTCACGATGCACGACCACGTCAACCGGCAAACCACGAACCGCCAAGAAAACCAAATCCGACGCCACGGCGAGCACCGGTGAAAGTAGCGCGTCAACCCAATTCGGGAAGTTAATGGAGCAGGAGGGAAGCCGCCGAAAAGGCTTTCGAAGCTCAAGCCGAAAAAGACCGCACACTCATGCGGTTGGAGGAGTTGAGGTTTCTAACTACTAGCATCAAGGATTTGGACGACGACGACGCCTATTGGATCAAGAAGCAAAAACAATTAATCAAAAACAAAATGAGAAATGATTTGGGTGACGAGGACGACGAAGACGAGTAGGGGTCATTTTAATTATTTTTTTTCGTCATGTTTTTTATTTCGTAATGTTTTTTTTTATTTCGTAATGTTTTTTTTTAATTTTGTAATGTGTTTTTTTAATGTAATTTGTATGTTTAATTATGAATGAAATAATTGTTTAGGAGGTTTTATGAAAATAAAGAGGTGAGTGATGTTATTTGGTGTTATGATAAAATGAGTGTTGTTGGTGTTGATGTTATGCTGATGTGACTCTGACGTGACGGCAAAAATATGATGTTATGGTGTTACTACACGTAGCACTCTTAGAGCACTCGGTGTAGTAACGCCGGCAACGGCGTTGGCCGGCGTTGTCCGGTGTTACTACACCCCACCACCGCGTTGGCCAACGGCGTTGGACTCGGCGTTGTCGAGCCAACTTGCGTTGGGTGTGTTTTAAAAAAATCATTTTACCCCCCTAACGGCTAGAATTTAAATTTTACTCTTTCCTTCCAATTTTGAAATGTTTCATTTTAGCCCCTAACGGCTAGTATTTATAAAAAAAAATTTAAAATTTTTTCATTTTACCCTCTAAAACGGCTGATTTTAAAAAAAAATTCATTTTACCCCCCTCACTCAACTCACTATATATACAACACATTACCAAATACAAAATCACATACAAATTCACCACTCTTCAAATACAAATATACATCTTTTTAGCAAGCAAAGAAATATGTCCGAATTTCCCAGCAACGGTTTTATGAATCTCCTCACCGGGTCGATGACGCCAGAACAGTTTCAACAATACCAACAAGAACAACAACAAGCTTTTTTCCGATGGCAACAATCACAAGTCCTAAACCGTGAATTCCAAGATCTACAACAAAACCCACCATCATTCAACTCAGAAACTTCCTAATCACTCACTCAACCTCAACAAGTCGATTAGCCAAAAAAAGGCGGTTGCAAGAAAACAAAATCAAAAAGGGGAAAAAATGTTAAAGACGAGCCCCAAAAGCCGGTAGCAGCGGGCCGTTGGCTACCGGTCGAAGAAGAATTGCTTGCAACATGTTACGTGACCGTTTCGGAAGATAATAATGTCGGAAGGTCACAAAAGCATGAAACGTTTTGATATCGGGTTTTGAACGAGTTCAATTCGAAAAATTTTCAAAAACGTACAAAATGATATGTTGACTAGCAAATGACATACGTTGAATGCCAATTGCCAAAAGTTCAACGCCGCATACAAACGGGCCAAACGTTTGGGGAAAAGTGACGAAAACGATGTGGATTTTTTGAAACGGGCTCAAAGTATTTACCGTGACGAGCATAAAGGGGTCTCGTTTTCTCAAGAAGATGCTTGGGCCATTTTGAGATTCCACCCGAAATGGGACGCACCCGAACAAGTTGACTTAACCGGAGACGTTCCCGGGGCTACCCAAGAGGATCTATTCGGTCATGAAGCACGACCACGTCTGGCCGGCAAGCCACGGCCCGCCAAGAAAACCAAATCCGACGCCACGGCGAGCACCGGTGGAAGTAACGCGTCAACCCAATTCGGAGAGTTAATGGAGCAGGAGCTTCGTCTGAAACGAGAAGCCGCCGAAAGGGCTTTCGAAGCTCAAGCCGAAAAAGACCGCACACTAATGCGGTTGGAGGAGTTGAGGTTGTAGGATGATACAATGTTTTGTGTATATTGATTATGAAACCATACAAAGTGTCGAGTATAAATACAAGTAATACAAAGATAACCCTAAGCCCAACATGGGCCGGGCCTACAAACATAAGCCTGCTAACACTCCCCCGCAGTTGGATCGGGAGTACAACGAACACTTAAACTGTCACGAAACTCATCAAATAATGCCGAAGGTAAGCCCTTAGTGAAGATATCCGCATACCGAAACCGAGAAGGAACATGTAAAACGCGAACCTGCCCAGTAGCAACCAAATCCCGAACAAAATGAATATCAATCTCTATGTGCTTGGTACGCTGATGTTGAACCGGATTAGAAGACAAGTACACATCACTCACATTATCACAATACACAATAGTGGCGGAAGATAAAGGAGTATGAAGCTTACGAAGTAAATTCCGGATCCAACATGTCTCAGCAACAACATTGGCAACACCACGATACTCAGCCTCAGCACTAGAATGAGAAAGCGTCGGCTGACGCTTAGAGGACCATGAGAGTAAGTTGTTGCCAAGAAAAACACAATACCCTGAAGTAGACCGTCGCGTAGTCGGGCAACCAGCCCAATCAGCATCCGAATAAGCAATCAAGGAGTCAGTAGTAGATGAAAATAGCTGTAAACCATAGTCCAAAGTCCCCTAAATATACCGCAAAATCCGCTTAAGAGCAGAGAAATGAGGCTCTCGTGGATCATGCATATAAAGACAAACCTGCTGCACAGCATACGTAATAGCAGGTCTAGTGAATGTGAGATACTGAAGAGAACCTGCTAAACTCCGGTATAAGGTAGGATCAACAACCGGAGTACCACCATCCCCCAACTTGGACTCAGTATCAACAGGAGTCCGAGAAGAATTACAACCAACCATATAAGCACGCTCCAAAATCTCCATAGCATACTTACGCTATGACAGAAACATACCAGAAGAGTCACGCGTAACTGAAATACCCAAAAAATAATTAAGTGCATCCAAATCTGTCATAGAAAACTCGCGATGTAAAGAAGCTATAATCTGATGTAGCAAACGATCAGATGAAGCAGTGAGAACAATGTCATCCACATAAAGTAACAAAAACGTTGTATCATCACCCTGTCTATAAATAAATAGACTAGGAGTAAATCCAACAGTGGTAATGTAAGCAGCAAACCGCTGAAACCAGGCGTGATGTGCCTGCTTAAGACCATAAAGAGATCGCTGCAATAAACAAACATAATCCGAATGCTCAGGGTCCCAAAAACTGGGAGGCTGATGCATATAAACAGTCTCAGATAAGTCACCATGTAAAAAAGCATTCTTGACATCAAGCTGATGAACATGCCAATGTCGAGAAATAGCTAAGTTATGTCCCGAACGAGGGTTTCTTGAATGGAAATCGAAATGACAGAATTTGATAAACGATGTTTGAATATGACAAGTTTATGATAGGTTTTCTATTTTTTTTTCTACCAGTTAAATATGCAAAAACGATTAATAAAAACTAAAAAACGAAGCTAAAGAAACTTAAAACTAAAAAAGGGCACGAAAAAACGTGGTGGTTTTAAAAACCATAAATTTTGCAATTTCACCCTTAGGAACAATTTTTAAACTAAACTAGTGTCTACTTGACTAAAATCGAAAGTTCTCAAAAAAACTAGATCGAAACAGAGTTTGTTTGACCAAAAACGGTCAAAAGAAAGACGGGTTTATCCCCGTTCTTTAGGAAAGTGAAACTTTGTAAAAATGACCTACAGGAAAACAGACTATTTTTCAAGAAACTATATTACAAAAGAAAATTTTAAAAAAAATTTTATATTTTTTTTACTTTTATTTTATTTTTTTATGATTTTTCTACCTTTTTAACAAAATAAATAATAAAAAATACTACAACGTTTACAAAAAATTCTAGAAAAATTACACAAATAGCTTAAGAATGAATAAGTCCTAAGATAAAGATAAAACTACACAGTCTTATCAAATAAGTGTGTAATAAGCAAAAAGTGGGGGCTGAGGCTTAAGGCCTAAAACACCCTTAAATATTAATACCCAAGAAACCTCTACCGGATAGTATTGTAGCACATCGTTAGAGGCTTTGGGGTTTATAAGGGTTGAGGGAGGTGAGTCCCGATTTCGAGCCACAGCTCTTGGGGCTTCCCTCTTTCCCCTTTTTTTATTTATTTTTATTTTTTTGAAAATTTTTCTTAACAAAGTTTTTAAGCACTTGAAAATAAGCTTTTTTCTTAACTATGACTTTTTGTGAAAGCTTAAAAAAACTAGAATTTGGGCTTAAAAGGGACAGATTATGCTTAATGTCTTAATACTCAAACGGTTTGCAAACAAATAAGCTCGAATAAGCTACTTACCTAGCAAAATAAGCTATCAATGGCTTAAGGCCATCCTAATAAGCAAAAATGACAGTAATAAGCACAAAATGAGCAACTAAAAAGCACTAATGAGCAAATAAGCAAAACTGACCCAAAAGGGGTCCAAAAAAACAAAAGTCAATTTTAGCAAAAGTGCAAAACACGAAAGTTGTTCATGACATGTTTTTAAGAAACTTTAACAAAGGCACCTTATAAAAAGAAGCACTCAATAAGCCAAAAAAAGGCTTAATAGCTGTTGCCTCAGAAATAAGCATAAAATTTTGGTTTTTGGTATTTTGCGAAGTTTAAGCTCAAATTAAAACCAAATTCAAAAAGGAAAGATGTTTTGGAATGCTTATAATGTGCTTAATCCATTTCCAAAAAGCATTTTACCAAACAAACACTTTAACTTATCTCAAATTTGCATCAAAAGTGGCAAACTCCAAAATTTCCCTAAATAAGCCAAATTGAAAATAAGTTAAAATCACCAATAAGCCAAACTGAAAAGTGAGCTTTTGGAAATAAGCTCATTAATGAGTCCTTAATAAGCCCACCTATTTAATTTTTTAAATAAGCCACTGAAATAAGCACAATAAGCACAAATGACTACACTACTATTTTTTTTGGATTTTTCTAAAAGTAAGCACTTTTAGACCTAAAATAAGCTACTGAAATAAGCAAAACTTTGAAAACATTTTATCTAAGCTTCTTACCCTAATCCTAAATAAGTTAATTAATGAAAATAAGCTCCTAAGATGACCTAAAGCTACCCTAAAATGGACCAAAATCAGCAGCTATGGTGTGAGTTTTAAAGTTTTTGAAAAGACAAAATGGCTTTGACAAATTTGAAAAATGAGAAAGTGCTATTTGCAGATCCAAAATAAGCTCACAAAAAGCTTTGAAAATGAAAATTAAGCTGAAATAGATGATTAGTAACCTACAAAGAACTTATCCTAGGTATTTAAGATCCTAACTCTATTTCTATCTAGCTTATTTTTTTGGTTGAAAATACTAATTTTCTGTTTTTAAACCTGATGTAAACGACAGACTTATGTGGCAAAATGCAAATTGAACAAGAGATTAACTAGGCACACGTGACTACTGCAATATAACTACAAAATGAAACTAGAGTACGCACAAAAAAGGCAATAATATAAAACCTAAGGTATAATAAGCTACAACTGAAATTGAAAGCTGAAATTAAGACTACTCTTAGGAAAACACTCAAAAATGAGTTGTAGCTTATAAAAACTTTTAAAATTTAAACTAAAAGCTTATTTTGAGCTGACTAAAGATAGGCCAAAGACCTTAACCCATGCATGAGCCAAAACAACCCATTTTAGTCCTTGTCCCAAACACCCCTTTATTTTCTGATTTGGCTTTTTAAGGCTTATTTAAGGCAATTTAAGCCAAGGGTTTCAAAGACAGAAGGTCATACATAATAATTAAGCATAAATAAGCTCATACCAATAAGCAATAAGAACAATTAAGCTGAAAAATAAGCTAATGCATAAAATGAGCTTAAATGAAGGAAAATTAACTTACAAAACCTATTTTGCTCAAAACAAGGGTGAATAAGCTGTTGAAAGCTTTGTCTACAAGCTCTAGCTTATCAATGATAAGCTGGTATTGTCCATAAGCCCTGCCATTTTTGGCTTATCATCTATAAATAAAAGCTGTGGTATTTATTTGGGTGATTTTTTTGATTTTTACTTAATTAATTAACTTTTTGGTGGCTTTATAAAAACAGCTTATAAATAAGCTATATTAAGAGCTATTTGAACACACTTAAACACAATTAAATAAGTTAAGACTTGGAATTAAAAGTTTGGATTTTTAACTTTAAATACCTCAAATTCTCATTAAACTTGAAATTGATTACAAAGCTGAAAGTAAAAGCTGAAATGACTTAAATAAATGACAATGAAAGTAAAATTAAGCTAAGTTATACTACAATAAGCTAAGATATGAAAAGATTTAAAAAAAAGATAATTTAATGAGCTAAGATGGGGCCTTTTATAGCCGAATTCTTTGAAGCTTGGTCTTCTCAGTTTGTGTTTTCTTTGTGAGACATTCCCATGGTGTTTTAGTTGTGTGAGACAAATGATAAACTTAATCTTGGCCCTTGAATCTTCATGTGCTTCTTTTTGAGTCAATCATAGCCACCGAAACCCTTTGAAAATGGTGAAGGATTGCCAGCTTGGCACTTATACAGCTGGGGTAAGTTAGTGGGTTAGGGATGAAGTCTTTACCCACTAGTTAATTTGTGTTGCAGGGTAAATCAAAGTGAAGAAACCTGTGACTTTGTGTTGGGTAAATTTGGCGGGAAAATGTGTTATAAACAAGACAGGGAAAGGTTTGGGCTTTTGGCAACATAAGTCCCTCATGGATGTATTTGGTCTTGCAAAATTCGTCCTTGTGGTTTTATAAGTTTTGGCAAATGGCAGAAGTAACCCCTCATCCTTATGACTTGTATTGCAGAATTAGTCCTTGTTTAATACTAGTATGGGGGTTTGGCAGTTTTGCCCCCTCTACTTGTATTTTACATGAATTGCAAATTCAGTCCTTGTCTTTATTCTTCTAGTAATATAACTTTGGGAATTGGTAAATTAAGTCCCTAAAGTTATATTTTTTTCTGCTTCAGCTTCTCGGAGTTGACTTTGACTTTGACGTTTTGACTTGGTTGACTTTTGGCTTCGATTTGACTTTGTCTTCTCACACTTTTCCATTCCGAGCTCGGTTTTGTCCGTTTCCAGCTTTGTTTTTGTCCTTTTGATGATTATCCATTTCCTGCACAATACAATTGCAAAACAAACCTATATTTGGCAGTTTTTGTCTGTTTTTGGTCATTTAAGTCCGTTTTTAATGGAAAAAGGTATGTGTAATTAAGCACATACCACCTAACATATTAACAAGAAGAAAAGAAAAACAATTAATCAAATAATACATAGACATATTTTAATGATTCTTTATTGACTTACTTAACTTCAATTCAACATGTGAGTATATGAGTAACATAGGCATAAAAAGCCCTAAAAATCACCTATGAGATCAGCTCTAAATCTATCTAAGGTTCCATACACGAATTATGAAAATAATGAGTTTGTATATATATTAAACAGGGTGTGACGGCATTGGGATTATGGTCGTGATGCCGTCACCACATCGATATCTAATTAGGGTTTCTTCCACCTCCATACGCCATCACCTTGAGCTTGTGACGCCGTCATAAGATTTTGGTGACGCCGTCTCCACACACTGAGTCGTCACAAAACTTGATCAAAACTTCACTTTCTAGGCACTTTTGGTGACCACGTCACGATTGTGGTCACAAAGCTAAAAAGTTTTATTTTTGCCTTGTTTCTTCCAGAATCAATCCCAAGTCACGTGTATTCCATCCAAGTGCTTCTCAAATGATAAATACATTAAAAGAATGGATTTAATGTAATAATTGAGCATATTTGCACGATTTTAGGGGTTACATGACCTCGAAAAAGTGTATAAAATGACACATCATCACACTTAACCCTACGTACATCCCCATACACTCCTCCGCATACTCTCATGGCCATCGCTCAAAACACACCCCCGCCAAACATTGAGTCCCAGGTTAACCTAATCTGGAGCCCAACTAAAAAAGATGCCCTATTTTCATAATTTAGTTCACTCTCTTAGGGTAACCATTGTCTGACACCACCCCAAACCCATGAAAACTTATAAGGTCACCTGGTCAGGTTACTCACTAAGGCACTTATTGGAGGGAGGCAGAAACACCCGTAATGCTCACCCATACCTGAACATATTAGGGCAATACAAATCAATAAGGAACAATTTGTTTAAAGGATATCTAATTACGAACTCCTTGGCGACTTACACATGCCTAAGCATATCGGTACATACCGAGGTCTTAGTGATTTCGATTCTCATATATGGTCATTTAAGGAAGAAATTAAAAGTTGTGCCTAGGATGACCTAATATCTTGCCACATGTACCAACAAACTCTCGCCGACTCGGCTGTATCATGGATCCAAATCCAGGAAAAGCAAAGTATATCAGGTTTGAAAGACCTGAAGGATAAGTTCCGCTCAAACTTCCAGCCAAATGCAAAATTACACAGGGAACTTCATTGCTTTGCAACTGCTATGGCAAGGACCAAGTGAGTCCTTTGAAGACTTCACTAAGAGGTTCAACAATGAAACCATAAAGATCCCCGGTCTGAGTGACTAGTAGTTGATTGGAACATTCATATCTAGCATGGCCAAAGGACAATTCTCAGAAGAACTTGGTCGTAGGACACCAAATACATGGAATGCATGCCTGGAACTGGAACGAAACTTCATTAAGGGGAAGAAACTGAATACCAAATGGCAAAGCGGAGATAATAATGAAGAATTTAGGAATCACAATGATAATGGAAAACAACACTATGACAACAGGTCAAGGTCAAAATTTGGGCACCCTAGAAGGGAGAAATATATAAGCAATTCAATTAACAATGAGCACGTGGAAGCTAGAAACAACCTCATTAAAACTTTATCAAAAACACCACATGACATTCTTATCTCAAAAAAGGTCTCAGACACCTAGAACAAGCCGCACCCACTTCCCAACAACCACAGAAATGGTGAAAGATAATTTTTCAAGTTTCACAATGATCACAAGTACGATACCAATGCATTTAGGGACCTCAAAAAGGAAATTAAGGAAGCCATCAGTCAAGGAAAGTTTGAACACCTTGCCCATGCAGCAAAAATGACAGACAATGCTAACAACGCTCCTAATGAAGCAGCATGTCACATTTACGTGATTGAATATTTTCAACCATACAACAGAGGTTGAAATGAAGAAAGACTAAAAAACAACCTGACTAGAAAACATTTCAAGGAGCTCCTTCATCCCATCATCAGATATAGTTATCATGATGACAGTCATAGGCAACTACCAGGTCAATAAGATATACATGAATAGGGGAAGTTTAATAAACATATTGTACTAGCACTACTTCAACAAGCTTCCAACATATACCAGGTAAGATCTTAAGCCATCAACGATATCGTTGAGTGGCTTCTCAGGGAAAGATCTTACCATGAGGGAGTAATAGATTTGAAACATGCACTTGGTAGATTTTTTTTGGTAAAGGGTTTCCCCGGTAAATACACTTGGTATATTACCATTGTCAAGAACAGTTATGCTAGAAGTCCATGTTGTCAAATCAACATTGGATTACAATATTATTCTAGGCGTACAAAGCTAAAAGTCTCGATTTCGATCCGTTTTCAAGCTATAAGCTCAAACCCAGGTTCTGGATGTTCTACTTCTTCTCCTACACTCTTATAATGTTCAAATGATCCTAAATAAACTCTTGTTAAAGTTTCATAACTCAATTCATGCTCATTTTCCGTTTTGATCCAAAACCGTACACCCGAAACCCTAATTTCACGTTTTTCTTAAAACTAAATGTTATAATGGTTAACTATTGTTATAATCTATCCTAGCATTCTTAAATAATGTTAAAATAACCACTTTATTGATTAATGAAGGAATTTGAACTTAAAACCCGCGCGTTTACGTTTTGAAACCCTAATTTGACCCGTTTTGCTTCCTAGCTTAACGAATCGTTATTTTAAACTTGCGTTGCGTTAAATCTTCATATTTTAGTTTATTATAACTTATATTGAAATGTTAAAATAAGCTTGCAGGGCAATTTGGACATGTTTTGTAAATATTATCCTTGCAAGGGGTATATATCGTAACTTTCGGAAACTTATAACTAAAAGGACTAAAAATGTCATTTTATCAAAGTTATAACTACACGGGTCTATTATGTCACTTTCCAAAGTACAAGGTTTACTTGGTATATATTTTAAACTTGAAGGACCAAACTCGTAAAAGTGCAAACTCCAAGGGTATATTTTGCCACTTTTCATTCTTATGGGTCTAAAATGTAACATTTTGAAAAAGTATAAAATCATGTTCAAAACATTACAAGACATAACTTTAATTAACGCTTGACGTGCTTAACATTTCTAGATATTGATTAAAACGCTTAAAACCGATGATATCGTATCACAATACTAGGGAGCTTCATATTAAGAGGTTTTATCTTGGTATTACGTTCTGACTGAGTTGTTAAGTTTACGATTTAAAGTGCCTTAGCTCCTCAAGTGTTTACTGAATGACTTCTGAATTATGATGGCCCGAACGGTGATACAATAATTCCAACTCTTCAATAAAACTCATACTCTTAAAAACCAAGTTCTATATTACATTTCCTAACACTTGACATATTTACTCAGGTTGCTTGACGTGGCTGTTTACTATCATTTTCCTATATCAACATTCCCCGTTAAGATTGTGATAAGGTCGTCAGCTTTAATTCTGAAATATTTATTGCATCTACCTATCAGGTAAAGTTCATAACCTCGCCTTTACTTATTTTACACGTTGGCCGGTACCCTTCTAGGAAGGTATCGCCAAAACCGATGAATAGTAATAAGCCGATACCATTGATTTACACTGGCCGGTACCTTCCTTGCAGGGTACCTCGGGAACCGGGCTATAGTATAAGAATTTGGCTATAAATACCAAGCCATTTCGCTTGTTTTAGCATCAATTTGCACATACATTTTCTCTTGCATCTAACTCAACCTATGATCTCAGATCATGTTATATATCAGGTTTTAGTTTTGGTGATTTTCTTTATAGGAGAAAATTTAACCAACTTTCGCATACATGATCAAGCCTCAAGCTCACTTGTCGCAAGCATCTCTCATCTCATTAAGATCAATCTACTAATTTTGAATCATCATCTCAAGCATTTCATGCATCAATCTAATACCTTGTAATTAGTTGAGGGGATATATGCTAGTTCTAAATGGGTTAGAATATAGTATTTTTTCTTATAACAATGTGATTACTTTTCAAAGACTTAGTGAATTCATAGCCTCGCATTTCAATCTTTTCATAAACCCGTGAGGGGGATACCTGCTATAAATTACGAATACAAGTGTTTTCCAAATTACATGCTATCCTGACATATCATTACAATTACTGTCTAAGTTATCTATCCTACAAGTCGTTAAATTTGACTTCAAGTCGTTAAATTGACTTTGGATATTAATGTGTTAATATTATAGATCCCACAAGTCGTTAAATTGACTTCAAGTCGTTAAATTGACTTTGGGATGTTAATATGTTAATATTATGAGCTCTTCAAGTCATTAAATTGACTTTTGATGATAATGAGTTAGTGCGATGTGCTTAGACAAGGAACAAGACCAAACAAGACCAATAAACCAAACAAACCAAACAAGATAATAACGCAGTAATACACCGTTACTATGATAATTGCATTCGTTGCAATCATTACTAATAACGGGTGTATAATAACAGTACCATTTTATATAATAATTGTGTTTATACAATTATTACACTATGACTTGTATTCAAACTGTTTATCAAACCTATGAATTTCACTCAACCTTTATGTTGACTTTTTAGCATGTTTATCTCAGGTAATTGTGTAACTTACTGCACGGAGTGGCTGGGACTTGAAGATGGCTGAACTGTTATCATTCACACATTATGTTTTAGATTGTGGGACCTGCATTTTGTAAGAACTCTGATTATAATGAATGATAACTAAATTTTCCAAAAACGTCTCTTTTAAGTCGTTTTCTATGATTATGATTGTTGTATCCATGAAGTAATACCCTAGATTAGCTTCTGCTGCTATATGTAAAAATGGGGGTGTTATACAAGCTTTACTTGACATAATTAAATGCTTCATACCTATTGAGCCTCAGTGTCATGAGCTTAGTGCAACGTAAATACTTTTTATGTGAAATTGTATTTGTTATAATTGTCACATGCATTTTGAAAATCTTGTGGTCCACCGTATTACATTTAAACTAAACATATGAATTCACCTACTTTTGTTGATGTTTTAAGCAATGTTTTCAGGTGCTTAGCTTGGATCTATTCTCAAGATGCTATTTGGAGTCTATGTGCTATGTGACTTCAATGATTTCAAGACTTATCTTATATTCATGCTCGTTGTCGTTTGTCAAAACTAATTTTGCTTCCGCTTCAATTTACTTATGCTTCCACAACTCTTTTAATTATATTTGAACGGTTTGTAAGACTATTTATTTTAAATCAATGTAACGAGTATGATTGTTTTCAAAACATTCAATTAGTGGTCATTCCCTTGATCTTGTGTGATGAATATTATAACGTCACGCCCTCGGACACGTATTCCGTCCAGGCCTCGTTTAGGGGTGTGACAAAAGACAACAATTTCTTCATCTGTGTAGAAGTAAAACCAGGACAGGAATATCTAGAAGAAAGTTTCTCATTATCTTTAACATCAATATTAGCATTGAAACCTTGTTTGACAGGAGTAGAGAATTTTTTATAACTAGGAAAACCAACCAATTCATAACATCTTTCTATAGTCTGACCAATCTTTCCAAAGTTTTTACTGTTTAGATTAGGATTAGGCCCCCAATTACTAGTCATATTCCTTTTTGGTGTTATTATTATTATTGTTAAAACTTCTTCTGCTAATGTTGTTAAAAGTTTTAGTAGTAAAGGAAGAAGCATTCATTTTAGACTCAATAACACCAGAGGAATCAGGAACCCCTCTATGAGATTCTTCTCTAGACACAGTATTATAAGAATCTTTCACTTCAAAAAGAGGATCCCTGATGAAAAGAGCACTTCTAACAAGCAGATAACAGTCATTAAGGTCCATTAGAATTGCATCAGCTTCATAAGCTGCTGATGCAACGACAACTATTTACTAACATCACAACTACACTTAACTTCACAAGTACATTTTGGAAATTTAGTCATAGCATCAAATTCTCTTAAAAGAGAGTTTAATCTATGATAATAGTCTGCAACTAAACTACCACCTTGTTTAATAGGTATTAATTTCTTGAAGCAAGTTATACACAACAGATCCATTTACTTTATCATATGTTTCTTGTAACTCTTTCCAAACAGAAGCAACATTTTCAGAATAAAGCAAACCCATATAAACATCTTGAGATACAACATTCAACCATTTTTCATCAAGAGGTCCAACTGATTTCTCAAACAATACGTTTGTGGACAAATATAATTCAAGAGGAGTTTACAAAATAAGTACAAGAGATGTTAAATGTTTTGGAGTCAATGGAAAGTAAAGTTGATGAAACATTAAAGAAACATGAAATTTTGCAAAATGATCTCGATCGAATCTTGGAAGCAACCATAGCTGATGATGTTAGGAATCTTTTCATGCACTCTTGTGTAGAAATTGAAAATATGAATTTAAGAGAAAAATGTTGGTGCAACATTGACTAGGATCTCCTTTAAATTTTAATGATGACAAATAAACGTTCGCAACACTTACAATTACAAACGATAGCCAAAATCCAAAAAACCGAGAACTATGTTCGTGGTACGCTGATGGCACGTTAGCGCGTGGGTCAGTACGTGATGTGTGTTTTTACAAGCTTTAAAGTAATAATAACTAAAAATACCGATTTTGACTAAAAATACAACATTCAGGCAAGTATACCCAATTTAGGTGTAATATAGTTTACGGTAAGTCTAGGTCTGATGCGGAGTTCATGAAGACTTCACAAGAAGCTTTACAATCCCCTAGGCAGTGTACCTAGTCGTTGTAGTGTAGTATATGCAAGACTCGAGGGTTGTTATCGTTCTCTAGGAGAATAGGTTGGGAAGGCTCGAACATGGTCTAACAGAATTCTAAGGGGTTGAGAGAAGATTCTTTTTATGTTTTTAAATTTATAAGAAAGCAGGTAAATATCATTGTTTGAGAGGTTGGTTTGTTTTAGCTAATTAAACTAAATATAATCTAAACTACTGGTGATAACTTTATGATAAAAAGATGTATTTACCTAATCATGCACTACTTCTCAGATTGCTTCTATTAGATCTGTTGCTTTGTCACACTTGTGATTATCTGTGTAAGTATTTCCTAAGTCATGAACGAATTACACGAACCCGCCGTCTATTTAATATCCCATTAAGACAATGCACAAGTAAGGTAGTATGAAGACTATTACAAGGCCCCTAGGAGTATATTAAATGCATGTGAAATATCTCAAGAGGGATCAACCATATTATGGGTAAGGTAGTATGAAGACTGTTACCGATGGTATCCTTTCTACACTACTCATGTTTCCTTAGACGTCTATGCCAATTTAATATCTTATGGCTAGTTTTCTAGAGCCTAACGCGCACATCTATCAACAAGAAGCAACATCAAAAGGATCTACAACCTAAGTTTCATGCAATCATAAGTAAATACAAAGGACGGTTTAGCCTAGCATGTTATAAAGAGAGTAAGAGCATAAATCAATCACACAACATATAGACATATTGAATGATTAATGATAAACAATCTTACTTGAATAAAACATGGATTAAAGGTAGTTACAATAGGGTTTTGAGGCCCTAAAAACGACCAAAAAAGCTGCTAGAATGACTAGGGTTCCTCTCCCTAAAGTTATACAAAGTTACACACTTAAAACCCTAATTTCGGTTTAATATATATAGGAAAATCGATGCGACGACGTCGCTTTGAAGTCCTGACGCCGTCGTCACGTAGATGATTCTAGATCCTCTTTCAGTCGGCCACGTCCTGACGCCGTCGCTAGATTTCTGACGCCATCACCAGATAGATCATGACGGCATCACTTTATGCATGTGACGCCGTCTCCATGCTCTATGAACACGATTCATCAAGAGATTTGGTGTAGGTCCGTAATCTTGTCCGTTTCTTCTCCAAATGAGCCCAAGTCATGTGTATTTCCTCCAAATGTCATCCAAGTGCTAAAAACCTAAAAATAAATGATTAAGCACATAATCTGAGCATATTTGCATGATTTAGGGGGTTAAATGACCCTGAAATAGTGTATAAAGTTACACCTCATCAAATACCCCTACACTTGAGATTTGCTTGTCCTCAAGCAAATGGGCTTTTCTACCTAGTCAATAGCAATATTGGGGTCATTTAACCTATTCTTTAAAAGCAGTTTACAACATAACCTTCTAGACCTCGTAATTAAAAGCATGAAAAGTATATACTAGCACCTCACATAAGTGTTTGGGATTCTCTCTTTCTCTCGGTTGTATAATAAATTATAACATAATGGGGAAACAGAAAATCAACACTCATTACCTGTCATAACATATAAAATATCACAGGCTTGGTAAAGGATCAAAACCTCCACCGCTAGGTAAAAGTATTAGTCATTACTGTCAAAGAGGTCTTTTAAAGGGTTGTGGGGTGTAGGTGTAAGATAACATTAACAGAAATGGAAACGGATGGGATATATTTGGGTGGCTTTGGGTGAATTTAGGGTGAAAGGGTTACCTAATTATTTATAAGAATACACGCTGATTTGGTTTCTAAGCCAAGACTCGGACAAAGATATACAAACTCTACATCAATCTCTTTGTTTTTCTTTTCTTGACTCTAATATAAAAATAAGCAAATGGCAACCCGTACATTTTTTTTATATATACAGTTTTTCATACACTTTTGCTCTGTCATTGCTTAAACATATAATACATCATGGGGGTTTATAGATACACCCCTACACTTGAACTTTTACATACTCGATAATTACAATCTAACTAATGACCCAATTTGAGGTGGATCAACATAACATGGAGCTTATTGAGCTCTATTGGGGGTAATAAATTACTTCTTCCCCAATTATTCATAAGATGAATACTACCATGAATCCCAATCGTCCCAAACCTGTATTTACAAGGATAAGGACTTAGAAACCGTGTACTCAATAATTAACTCGGGTTAAAAACAACAATGTACTAAAGGTGAGTACATATAAGGTAGGCTAAGGCGATTTGGGTGTAACAATTGGTTCAAGGAAGACAATGCTCTTCATTAATAGTCCGGCTTAACCAAAAAATTAGGAGAACTGTAAAAAAGGATAGGCTTGAAGGGTTGTACTAGGGGTATCCTGCACTAAAAATGAGTGCATGGCAAGGGTGTGAGATAGTTATATAGTCGATGTGACCATAATAACAAATACAGTTTAAAACATGGGTTAGTCCTAGTGCCTCTTATCTAGCTAATCCTAGTTCTTACTATGCGGTCTCGAAATGCATCACAAAAACAAGTTCTAGAATTTAATATACTACCAGTACACTCATATAGTTTAATATTGATACCAATGCTCCAGAATAGGCGACAAAGACCATACGTACACATCCGTAACGATGGAATAGACACATATGATTGCATTCGAATCTTAACTAAAACAAGCTAAAGGTATAAACTATCTTGGGTATCAATAATGGATACCCGAATTCCTATAGATCTAAAGGCGAACCTCGCATTTTTGGGGTAGAATTTTGAGGGTTTTTGTGCTAGTCATACACATTCCTATCCATGAGACGCTATTAATACTCGGTTTTCATCGGTATGCGTCATAAAAATTTTTAACTTTGGGTCAAATTTACCTTTTTATGCTATGTTTTGATATATTACCCATCATTTTAAGGACAAAGCAAATGGCAATTGAAGGAATAGTTTCTAAGGCTTATTTTCCCCCTACATATAAGTTGAACATTGTCCCCAATGTTCTATAGAAGTACCTGTAAAAACGAATAAAAGAAAAAGAAAACAAGTAAAAGAAACTAATACTCCCTTGGTTTGCTCAATAATGGAGAAGAAACATGCGATAATTGGTTAAATCGTCCTCCAAGATTCATAATATAACAATATGTCGCAAGTGCCAACAATAATCCAACTCTTATTCATCACTTTTTTTAGTCTCTCTTTTTTTCCGATACAACTTCTCTTTTTTTAATATATATTTTTTTTTTTCAACACAACTAACAATTCGCCCAAACTTGAGATAAGAATACACCACAAAAAATACAAAACAGAAGGTGATCAATCTTTATCTTCGTTGAAATGGCACAATACTTATAACAAAGTGCTAACAAACTATACGCAAAAATCAACCAATCACACCGAGCAACTAGCAACCAACCATTGGGACTTTCGACAAGGAGTAAGGCTAGGCTAAATGTTATATATTTTTGTTTTGTTTTTTTATTGGATGTAAGAAAAATGAATAGAATGGCTCAACGGGTTAGCACTAAAGATGAGTGATACAAGAGGATTTTATTTGGTGGATAGCTAATCAGTGTAATTAGCTAAAAGAATATGTTAAATGGATGGGCTAATTTGGTTAAATCCTAGATTGCCTCTTTATCACTTAAAAATACATATATCACGCGAACGTGATCTCACTGCGGTCTCGTAATGATTGTCAAGCACAAGTTCTAGAATTAATAAATCACTGGCACACTCATACAATTTTTAAACCGATACCAATTCTCTAGAAAAGGCGACAAACTACAAATACACAGCCGTAACGGCGGATGAGACACTTGCAATTGCATTCAAACCTTAACTTGAGAAAGCTAAAGGCAAAAATTATCTTAGGTATCAAAGATGGATACCTGAATTCCTTAAGATCTAAACCTTACATTTTTTAGGTGATTGGTATAAATATGCTAGTAATGTCATCGATCTCGAGTCGGATCTGCTCTATCAATCGGGACACATCTTTGATTTCAAAACTTTATTTATTTTTTATTATTTTTTACTACGTTTTATTCTAATATATTAACCTAAGTGGCAAAAGATTTAAAAATAAATTAGATTTTTAGATTACAGAGGGCGAACAAAAGTATATACTTTTAATAATGAGTCTGATTTTCCAATTTATTTTCCCCCCACACTTAAGTTAAGCAGTATGCGTAATTTAGACAGTAACTTAAAGAGTAGGACAAGTGGAAAAAATGAATATAAGAGACACGAGACTTCCTGAGGCTCATAGGTGCTCGGTTGAATTCTGAAAGATACGATGCTAAACAGAACGCCAAGCATGAAAATTCAACCATATGTAATATAACGATTCAAATATATCAGCCCCGAGTGATAAGTTATCACCACCAATCCAAGCTTCACCTGTTTTATTTAATCTGCAAAATAAACAAAACTACGAAAACCGTAAAATACTAAAGCGCACTTTCATAGGCAACACGGTTGCATTTAGTGTATGCAACAAGCCTTAAACCCGTCGGTTCCCCGAGTGGACGAGTTATAGTCTCGTGAGGGTTTCCAGCGAACACACCCACAAAGTTCAAAACACATTTTTTATATATTTTATATTTTATTTATACCCAATTTAGTAAAACAAACACACATAAAATATTTTTGGATTTTTAGTTTTTTATGAGTTTTGGTTTAAAGACAAATACATATTAAGCACATAATTATTATTGAAGGTACGAAAACCTATAACTACTACATCAAGAGATTAAAACAAATATTTAGGGTTTTTTAATTTTTAGCACAAGCCAAACACCCAATAATTATATAAGGTGAAAAAGAAATAATTTACAAAACTAATTTTTTTGCAGATCAGAAGTGCGTCGCACTTAAAAGAAAGTGCGGCGTACATTGAATCTAATTTTTTTTATAATTTTTCAAATATTCAAAATACTAGAGCGACAAAAGTTACAAATGTGCGGCGGCTTTATTATGAATTTTTTTATGTTTATCACACTTAATTGGTTAAGAACACATATAACGCATAACACAGACAAACACAAACAAACAGATTAAAAAGAAACAAGAAAATCCTTTTTATGTTTTATAGTTTTTTAACATTTTTATTTTAATAACCATACTTATAAATGTGCAAGTAAGAAAAGATGAAAACACAAACATTAAACAAGTATTTATAGAAGATACAAAGATAAATGCATATGATTTATTTTTATAAAAAATTGAATTTTTTTGTTATGCAGGTGCAAAGTGCGGCGCACTTCGAAAGAAGTGCGGCGTATTTACTGTAAAATTTTCTAAATATTTTTTTCACAGATGCAATGAAAGAAATATAATTAAACAAACTAATAAACAGACAAACATCATGAATTATTATATAAATATAGAACATGCCAGAAACAGAATAATCAAAATAAAGCAAAATCAATTTAGATTAAAAATCTTTTTGTTTTTTTAATGACAAACTAAATATTCACAATTGTACAAGGCATATAATTAGATAAAACAAGATCTCAAATGATTATAAAACCAAAACTACCAGTTTAGGGTTTTGTGTTACCACTGAATTTAATCAATAACCTTAAGAAGAAGATCAAAGATGCAAAGTGTGCCGACATTGGTGTTAATTGGCATACTTCGGGTGTAAACGAGCAAAATAACAGAAGAGAACAGGGGAAGTACGACGCAGTTCATGAGAAGTACGGCGCACTTGCAATAATAGAAGACGATTTTTAAAGATTTTAAGATATTTAAACACACAAAACATGCACAAGACTAGCAAACAAACTGAGAACAACTAAAACAAATCCTCGGTAACGGCGCCAAAAACTTGATGTGTATTTTTACAAGCTTTAAATTTATAATAACTAGAAATACCGATTTTGATTAATAACATAACATTCGGGCAAGTATGCCCTATTCGAGTGTAATATAGTTTATGGTAAGTCCAGGTCGTTCCACGGGATTTGTAGCACTTCACATATTGTATGTCAAGTAACAAGGCTAAATGATTGTCATGGATCATAAAGTCAAAACGTGTGTATAAAGCAAGCAAAGAACAAGGCATGATCCACATAACATAATAGGTATAGATAGAGCATGACTTTATATAAACAAAGCATACAAGTCATATATGACGGGTAATAATAATAACAAGGATATCTATCAATGATAACATAGAATCCTTTCGGCCTATATACTACATCATCACGAGTGCATTAAGATTGGTTTATATCAAATATGCATACATATGAATTCCTCCCAACCTGGTCGGTCAACATAAGGAAGGGTTTAAAACATAATTCTACTTGGGTTGTTTATGAATTTACCACATAATTCTCACAAGTATGATATTGATTCGCTACTCAAAATCAACCATTACAACTAACTCTTTTGACCTATAATAGTTGCAACAATCAATCAAAGGATAAGCAAGGATCCAAGTAAAGATAACATCCAATTCATAAACATATATATTCATAAGTCATGGCAAAATCATCCAAATATTATATCATGTTTCACATATGAGAACAAAGTACCAAAATTGATATTCCAACTAGTAACAAGCCCCAAACCAATTGTTCCCCTATGCAACCCATATCTGAACCTTCTAAATCACCCGAGGGCTGTCACTACCCTCTGCAAATCAGTAATCCAGTCGCCAAATGGTGTGCTTGGTGACAAGTTTAATATAGTAAAGGATTTAGAGATTTGGTGTGAATCGTCTAACACTAGTGGTATGATATATAATGGTTCTAGAAACAAGATATTTAGGATCTAGAAATGGTGATGGACCAATGGGAAATCTTGGTGGAGAGTGGTGGTAACATGGTGGTGAGAAGGGGTGTTTGGATAATTAGATCCTAGGATCCTCACCTAGTTTTCGTCCAAATGAAGATATTTGATAGATTTATGATTGTATGTGTTTCCCTGACACAAATGGGTGCTATTTATAGGATAACAACACTTGGGGACCAAGGGAAAGGTAAGTGATCTGTCCATGAGTTAATGAGAGATTATTTAATGATTTTGAGCTGTTCAGACGCGAAGTGCGCCGCACTTTTTATTTGTGTGCCGCACTTTGTGTATGTCGGTTAAGATTATTATTGCTGCTGAAGAGCGCCGCACTTATGTGCAAGTGCGGTGGTTTTGGTGCATTTTCAGTGATTGGTTCAAAGAAAAAATACAAACGTTTTTTGATAGAGATTCTTTTCTTTCTCGGTCGCGTGACCGCCAGAATCACGTCGATTCGAGTTCGTATGCTCAAGTTATGGCCAAAATAGTAGACATGTATCGGGAGATCTTTAACTTGAGTTCTTTCTTCGTTTAAGCTTCAAATCTTTGTGTTTTCTTCTGTTTTCTTCCACGACACGTCATACGAACCTACAATAGCAAATATACTTGATTAAGTATCAAAAGTTCTTATTATTAACCAAAATAGATATATAAAAGCACTGATAACGCATATTGAAATATGTATAATTTAAGCGTTATCAGCACGCCAGGGGCTGTCCGGATTTTGTAGATTTTGTTTTGTCGGCTTTTGTTTTGTCGGCTTTCCTCTTACCCGCCACATGTGAAAACTTTAATAAAGGTATTTTTATGATACTTGAGCATCTGGGAACACTCTAAATGAGGTTTCGACATAGAGAGGAGCAAAAACAAATCCTCCTATTTTTAACAAAATGCCGACTCAAATCTTTTATCAATCGCCTTTAGCCAAGGCTGAAACTTCTTTCTAAACATAGTATGAATATACTTTCAATATACCATCAAAAGAAAGTATTTATTTGACCTTAATCCGGATTTACATTGTTCCTAATCACCGTACCGGGTTACTCCCTTATTGGTCAAACCAAGTCAAAGGTCACTTTATGTAAACGCATCCTTTTCCGTTATGGGACATGCTTTACTTGAGATGCAAAGCACTTCGCTTGTTTGCATCAAGATGATTAGTGATCAAATCCATTGTTGATAATCATGGATTAAACTTTAAATGACTAATTGAGTTTGTGGTAATTGAAGGTTAATCTTACTTTGAACCTTCCTATCTTTTTATATATAAAAATGAATTACAAACTCCCACATACATTTCTTACATGTCTTCTATACAATCCATTCTCCACTAAACATCCTCCTAATCATTTGTTAAACCCTTCTACCCAACAAATGATTATATACACCTTCCTACACAATCCAAACATTTTCTACCAATCCCCAAATCATTCATTAATCACTAATTCCCAATTATTTTCTCACTTAATAGCAATGTGCTTATTTCATAATCAATCCTTTGATTATTTTCTTCTTCATCACTAATATCATCTCCAAGCTTAAACCTTTCCTACATAAACCTTCTCTAAGCTTATCCTCAACATGTCAACTCACATTACCTTATACATTGTACCTTTTTGTATTTGTTGCCTCCTACATTCCCCACAAAGGCTTCTATATGTGACATACTAACATTATCAACCACATATTCCCTATTTATTCTTCATCCTTAACTGCACACTTACATACACACTCATTAGAATTTGAAACAACACACACACACATACACACACACACACACACACACACACACACTCTAAATGCTTCTTTTACACTGATCTTCACTCACACACACTCTCTTGAGTTTGAAATTCAAATTACACACTCACACACTACACCAAAACTTCTCTCACACACTTTGCTAACTCACCCTTCCTAACATTTGAAATTTGAATCTGAAGTGTTAGGCTCCCTTCTATCACATCAACATCACATCTTAGCCAACTCCCTCTAACTTACTCCAACTCACTACAACTCACCTCCAACTCATAATCTTATCCTTATCCCCAACAATTTAAATTTGAATTTAAAGAGAGGCTCCCTTCCATCACATCATTCCATCATACCATGACAACTCACCTCCAATCTTAATCCCACATGCCTAATTGAATTTGAATTTCAAATTCTCCCTCTCATAACATTCACACTTCTTCACCAAGTTTTGAATATTCCTTGGCATATTCCTTTCTCTCTTAACCATGCCAACTAATCAACCTAACCATGATTAGTTTCTAACTAAACCATATACATTTTATGAATACCCAATCACACCCTTTGGTCTAATAGTTCTTTTCTATCTCTTTGATATTGGACAAACATTCCCAAAACACTTTTTACTACTTCACAAACCTTTTTATCAAATGGCTATTTGAGTTGGTTAACCTTGAGTGTTAGAATGATACAAAGGTCAAAGCGTGAAGTACAATTGAGGGTTAGCAAGAGCGGGTAGTTCAAACGCCAAAAAACAAAAAAATCCGGGTCAGATTCTGGCGTGCTGACGCGTGGCTCAACACGTTACTATTGATTGAAAATGCTACTTTTTTTTTTGGCCTATAAATACCCCTCTTGGCCTTTGTATTCCTCACCTCTTACCAATCTTTCTTCCTTACTTTTCTCTTCTTTTATCCTCTAAGTCTAACACCTATTGTGTTCATAATCTTTTCTTCTATCATCTATTGAAGAGCATATCTCTGCAAGAGAGACACACAAGTTCCTAATCTACACTTTTGTGTTATTAGTCGAGGGTCTTCTTTCTTAAATTCTTTCTATTTGAATCAAGTATCTAAGTTAGGTTAGGGCTTGTTTCATATCAAACATCTTATTCAATTTGGTTGTAAATGAAGTCTTGTATCTTTATGATCAAGCCTAAATCATTTAGGATATAGTTGGGGTTTTGGTAAGCTTCCAAGGGGAAGTTCTTAATGGTCTTGGTTGATCTTAGTGATCATAGAAGAAAGGAGAATCACAAGTTCTTAGGGGTGGATTCTAAGAGCGCCAATCTTAGTACATATCGGTGGACGCCAATCTTAGTGATCCTAGAAGAAAGGCGAATCACAATTTCTAAACGACTCATTTAGAGGTCGTTCTCTTATATCTTGTGCAATTATATTATGAAGCAACACTCTCGGACATATTTCTGTTGTGACCTATTTTTGGGGTGTTACAGATTGGTATCAGAGCCAGGTTATAGAGAACTAGGTTGCATATTTTACTTAGACTATAACCATTTTCACAAACATTGCATCACATCAAACTTTTTCATGAGCATACATTACTTGCTTACACTACTTGCTTACTTGCATACACTACTTGCTTACATGACTTAGATATATGCTTACATTCTATTTCATATCTTTTACACTTGTTTATATAAGAATTATATTTTACACTACTTGCTTACTTGCTTACACTAATTGCTTACATGATTTAGATATATGCTTACATTCTCTTGCGTGTATTTTACACTTGTTTATATAATGTATTGATTAATGTTTCCTGTAAAATTATCGTTTTATTAGATGTCCTTATAGCTTGTCGTAGATCCTTATGTTTTGGAAATATTGAAAGGTAGTTTGGATCTGGTTAGTCCTTTTATTAGGCAAACCGCTTGTTAGAAACACAAAAGTGTCAGTCACTTCCATAGATAACAGTCGTTAGCTTATTAAGCAATTTTTGGAAACTTACATAGTTAGTTAGCAAAGGCCTATGGATTAGTCCATGCAAGCCCAAGTCCACATGCCATTTGTAAGTATAAATACACCTCTCCATGCCTTAGAGAGGTGGTTGGTTGGTTGTATTTTCACATAGTAATGCATTTCATGTTCTTGTCTTTCTCCTTTTAAAATACTTCATTCCTTCCCACTTTCTCTCTGTAGTTCTTGTTGTTAGAGATTACTAATATTCTTTAATTGGTATCAAGAGCCATGGAGTGGTGTGTTTATTTTTTTTGGTTTGCAACTTCTTTATTTTTTCTTATTGATTCGGAGCTATTTTTGGTACACTAAAAGATCATATACCTTGGTAAATTTGATCTAGTATCTTTAGGATATAGGTGTACAAGCTTTAAATCAAGAAAATTTTTATTTTTGGTCATCTTTTGTGTTTAAAACCTTTACAAAGAACCAAATCTTGATTTTAAATTTTTTGGCTTAAAAACCATAAAGTTTCTATTTTTCTTGTTTCAATAGGGTTAGTAACACTAGTTGTACAAGAATTTTTGCAAAACAAACATTAAAAATGTGTCTTTTATGTTTTAAATTTTTTGAGTCTCATGTCTGTTGGAGTCGAACAACCTGAGTCGAACAACCCAAGTCGAACAACCTGAGTCGAACAACTCAAGTCGAACAATCTGAGTCGAACAACCCAAGTCGAACAACCTGAGTCGAACAACTCAAGTCGAACAACCTGAGTCGAACAACCCAAGTCGAACAACCTGAGTCAAATAACTCAAGTCGAATAACCTGAGTCGAATAACCCGAGTCAAACAACCCAAGTCGAACAACCTGAGTCAAATAACTCAAGTCGAATAACCTGAGTCGAACAACCTGAGTCGAACAACCCAAGTCGAACAACCTAAGTCGAATAACCCGAGTTGAACAACCCAAGTCGAAAAACCTGAGTCGAACAACCCAAGTCGAATAACCTGAGTCGAACAACTCAAGTCGAACAACCAGAGTCAAACAACCCAAGTCGAACAACCCAAACCGAACAACTCAAAATTCCAGATTATACAGTTTATCTCTTTGACTTGTAAAATCCCGTGAAACATTAACTTATTTTTCCCGGTTTTGTCAAGAATTGTAAAATCCCGTGTA
>BQNB010093520.1:0-26348 GCA_026074375.1 Tanacetum coccineum
GAAAAAACAATCAAAAATGTGTCTTTTTGTGTTTTAAAGATTTTGAGTTTCGTCTGTGTGTTTTTTAAAAAGGACACAAATTTTGAGTTATACAAGAAATTTGCTGTTTTTAGTTGTACCCGAATTAGAAAATTCCTTTTGGTGCACGAATTTGCAATTCTTCAAAAGGACACAAATTGGCAATTCTTCATAAGGACACGAATTCGCAATTCTTTAGAAGGACACGAATTGGCAACTCTTCAGAAGGACACGAATTGGCAATTTTTAAGAAGGACAAGAATTTGTAATTCTTCAGCAGGACACGAATTTGCAATTGTTCAATAGACCACGAATTTGCAATCTTCCTTAAAGACACGAATTTGCAATTTCACTTAAAGACACGAATTTGCAATTTCCCTTAAGGACACGAATTTGCAAATTTATTTTTTTCAAGGTTCTGAATTTGCAACTATCTTAAGCATCCGAATTTGCAATTTCACTTAATCTTACGAATTTGCATCTTAAAACTCTAATTGCTATATCAAAATTATACGGTTTATTTCTTTGACATGTAAAATCCCGTGAAACACTTACTTGTTTTCTCGATTTGGTCAAGAATTGTAAAATCTCGTGTAGTTTTGAGACTTAAAACACACAAAAGACAACATCATTAATCAAAACTCACTTTAACACAACAACCTCCAATTACTGAACGATCATTTTAATCTTGTCACATTGAAATGGATCCAATGATTTCACTTGGTCAAAAGAATACTCTTGCTGAATACATGATACTCTCCGGTGCTGACAATCTTTCACCCATGTTGGACAAAGACCTGTATGATTCTTGGAAAAGTCGAATGGAATTATACATGCAAAATAGAGAACACGGAAGATTGATACTTGAATCAGTTAAAAATGGTCCACTCATTTGGCCAGCGGTTGAAGAGAACGGTATGATCAAAACAAAGAAATATGTTGAATTATCTGCTACTGAGAAAATTCAAGCTGATTGTGATATGAAAGCTACCAATATCATTCTTCAAGGTCTACCTGCTGATATCTATTCACTTGTGAATCATCACAAAGTTGCTAAAGATTTATGGGAGAGAGTTTAATTACTAATGCAAGGTACATCTTTGACAAAGCAGGAAAGAGAGTGTAAACTGTATGATGCATTTGATAAGTTTACTCACATCAAGGGGGAATCACTTCACACATATTACTTGAGATTTACTCAGCTAATTAATGATATGAACATCTACAAGATGAACCTGGATCACCTTCAAGTTAATACCAAGTTCTTAAACAGTCTTCCACCTGAATGGAGTAAGTTTGTGACTGATGTCAAGCTTGTGAAAGATTTGCATACTTCCAACTTTGATCAACTTCATGCATATCTTGCACAACACGAACTTCATGCAAATGAAGTCCGTATTATGCGTAAACGTAATCAAGATCCACTTGCATTCATTGTAAATCAGTAGATGACACCACCTCACTACAACCCCTTATCAATCTTCTTACAACAATCCTCAACTTAAACAACAACAGTTTTCACCAACACAGCAGTTTTCACCATCACAACATGCATCAATTCAACCTAATCAACTTTACTCATCTCATTATCCATCACAAACTCAATTCAATCATTCATCAATTCCACCATCACACTCATTTCAGTCTCAAATGAATCATCAAACCTCAATTGTTCCACAAGTAATTCCATAAGTGATTTCACAAGTTGCTTATCAATCACCTCAATCTGCTACATAACTTATGACTTATTCACCGTTTGTAGACTCAGGTTTTGATGTTCCTGTGTTTTCTTTGAGAGATGATCCAATTACTTGTCTCAATAAAGCAATGGCTTTTCTAATAGCTGTAGCTTCTTCAAGGTTTCTTACTACCAATAATCAACTTAGAACTTCCTCTAATCTGAGAAACCAAGCCACTATTTAAGACGGCAGGGTTACAGTGCAACAAGTTTAGGGGAGACAAGGGCAAAATTATTCTGGTACTTCTTATAGAAGCAATGCTACTGGTTCAAGGGGAAATACTACAAGTGGACAGGCAAGAGATGTTAAATGCTATAACTGCCAAGGTGAAGGGCATATGGCTAGGCAATGCACTCAGCCTAAGCGACCAAGGAATGTTGCATGGTATAAAGGAGAAAGCAATGCTAGCAGAAGCTCAGGAAGCTGGAGAAATATTGGATGAGGAACAACTCGCATTTCTTACAGATCCAGGAATTCCAGTAGGTCAAGCTCAGACAGTCATTCCTCACAATGCTACTTTCCAGACTGAGGATCTTGATACTTATGATTCTGATTGTGATGATCTCTCGAATGCATAAGCGGTTCTTATGGCTAACATTTCTAACTATGGTTTTGATGTCATCTCAGAGGTACCTAATTCTGAAACCTATCTGAATGATATGGATAATCAAAGTGTGCATGCATTGTAGGATTTTGAACAATTATTGGTTATGGATTTTGCAAATAATGAGATATCCAGTGATAGCAATATCATTCCATATTCTTAATATTTGCAAGAAACATAACAGGCAACTGTTCAAGATACTAATTTACAGGCACAACAAGATTCAATGATTTTATCTGTGATTGAACAAATATCAGAACAAATGATTAATCATGTAAATAATTAGGAAAAGGCTAATAATGAACAAAATAATGAATCAATAACCACTGAACTTAAGAGATATAAGGAAAGAGTCAAAACTTTTGAACAACGTGTTAATATTGATTTAAGCAGTCATGAAAAAATGATTGATTCTCAAATGGATGATATGATTAAGGAAAAGCTTGCACTGAAAGAAAAGGTTGACTCACTTGAACAAAATCTTTCTAAACAAATTAAAGAAAAGGAGTGTTTATTGAAAACATTTAATGTTTTCAAAAATGAATCAAAAGAAAAGGAAAATAAATACCAGGAAAATGAAATTGATTTGGAAAAGAAGATAAAAGAACTTGATAATATTGTTTATAAAGTGGGTCAATCTACTCAAACATTTTAACAAAGCCACAATCGTTTTATGATAACATTCACAAATAAGCTCTAGGTTATCAAAATTCATTTTATCTCAAGAAAGCTCAGCGAATGAAACCAACCTTTAATGATGGATGTGTTATTTCTGTAAAACATGATGTTATGCCTGTGATTAATGATGAGGAAACTTTGATTTTGAAAGAAGAGAGTCGATCAAAAATGTCTGCAAAAGCAAAGGATCTAGAAACTGTTAAACAAAACATTTCTCAGAAACCTATTGATTATGAAATGATAAATACACTAACTGGAGATTTTGGGAAATATTTTACTCCACAACAAAAATTGTCAGCTGAACAAGCTTTTTGGTTACGTATGTGCAATCTGTCCATTAAATCTTCATCTTCACCACCTGTCAGAGTGGAAGTTCCTAGTGAACTACCTAAGGTCAGTTTAGTGAATGAAAGTCTTAAAAAGCTTAAATTCCAACTCACTAGATTTGACTCTGTAGTGAAGAAGAGGACAACACCTACTGCTCTTAAAGAAGGTGAATGGGGGTTTGAGCATATAAAAGCTATTTTTAATAATGAAATTATTCCATTTCTAAAATCTTTAAAAGACATTTTCAATGTGTTTGATAGAGATCTTTTAAATGAAATTATGGAAGTGCAAATAGGTTTTAACCAAATGGAAGCGGCTGTTCAATAGTTTTTAGTTGATAAACAATGTTTGGAAATTGCTAAGAAAGAAATTCTTTTGGAAAATGATCGACTCTTGCAAAAAATCTTGTTTTAAGATGTATAATTAACTATGATGAATTATATGTCGTTGAATAATGATTATGTGAATTTGGAAATGCAAAAGTGTTAAATGTGTGAAAAGTGTTTGAATCTTGATGCTAAGCTCATATAATGATCTTTTAAAAATCACTCACAACTTGAAAAGCATTGTATTTCTCTTGAAGTATCAATGCAATTAAAACAAGAAGTTTTTCAAAAAGATGAATCTTGTGTTAATCAAAAGGCTATTGAAAATCTAGAAAATTTTATGATTAATGATTTGAAAGCTCAGCTACAAAATAGAGACACGACCACCCGTAAGTTGAAGGATTCAAACAAATCTTTGAGAAAGAATTCTAAGAAAGAGAATGTGAATCATGATAAATGTGATCTTGAGCCCATAAATGAGGAACTGGAAAATAGTGTGGCAAAATTACTTTTGGAGAACGAGCGTCTTTGTAATGAAATTAATCATGTGAAACAGGTTTTTAAAGATCAGTTTAACTCGATCAAACAGACACGTGTTCAACATAAAGAACACAGTAACTCATTAGTCAACAAACTGAACTTAAAATCTGTGGAAAATAAGGATTTAAAAGCTCAAATTCAAGAAAAGGTTTTTGTAATAACATCATTGAGAAACGATTTGACAAAAATTAAAAGGGAAAGAAGTTATTGAAAATGATTTACACCAACCTTCTACCACTACTATTTCTTCGGGCATGTTTAAGCTTGATTTAGTATCGTTGCCTTCTAGGTTATTGCAAAATAGGGTAGCTCACACTGATTATCTTTAGACGCACTCAAGAACACGTTGATACTCTTTGGGAAATAGTCGAACAAGCTAAAGCAAAACATCCTTTAGATAGTGAGTTAGACTCTTCCTGTAAGTATACCATAAGAATTTAGGAGTTGCTTGTCTATGTTCGAGATACATGCCCTAATGCGATAACACCTAGTGCTAAGAAGGTTGCTGTTAAACCCATGAACAATGTCAAGAAAGTTAGGTTTGCTAAACCTCTCATATCCTCAAACAACATCAAGAAGGTAGAGTCTTCTAATAAATCAGATTCTAACACATCTGTATTGTCTTCTACAAGAGTGAAGTGTTCTACTAGTAATTGCGAATCAAAGCCTCCAGTTAATAAAAAGAAAGATAGGATCTCGCAAACACCAAGTAGGAACAAGAAGAATAAAGTAGAAGCCCAACCTAGGAAATTTAATAAACAGAATTATGTTGTTAAACCTGTTTGTGATGTTGATGTTAAGCAGTCACTGTCAAATGTGAATTCTAAAATTCTTTGTGCTAGTTGTAATAAATCTATGTTTAATGGTGTTCATGATAAATGTCTACTTGATCTTGTGCAAAATGGGAATAACCATACTAAATCTGCTAAGAAACATAAAAAAACAAAATGTTTGGAAACCTACGGGTCATGTATTTACTGAAGTAGGATTTAAGTGGAAACCAATAGGTAGAACATTCACTATAGTTGGTAACTGGTGCCCTTTAACTAGGTTCACCTCAACTAACGTAGTGCCTCCTAAGTAAACCACCTCCCACTCAGATGAAATACAAAAATCAGAGATAAAAGTCTAGCAGGAAACCTAAAAATGTTAAAAACATAAGTTCGAGTAAAATAACTAAGATTGTAGAATCTAAGAATGCTAACCACTCGGAACCCATTCAAACTTGGGGATCCAATGCTACAGATATTCCATCGTCTACTTCTCTTGTCATGACAGGTTGTCCAAATTGTACTCTGGTATCTGGACTCTGGATGTCCAAAACACATGATAGGGAATCGCTCTCAGCTCATGAACTTTATCAGTAAATTTCCAGGTACTGTTAGATTCAGGAACGACCTGATTGCAAGGATTATGGGGTATGGTGACTATCAGTTGGGTAATGTTATTATCTCAAGGGTATGGTGACTATCAGTTGGGTAATGTTATTATCAGTTGAGGGGCTTGGTCATAATTTGTTTTCTGTTGGACAATTTTGTGATGCGGATCTTGAAATTGCATTTCGGAAAAACACTTGCTTTATTCGCAATTTAGAAGGTGTTGATCTACTATCAAGGTCCCGTGGCATAAATTTGTACATAATTTCCATTAATGACATGCTTAAATCATCTTTGATCTGCCTTCTTTCCAAAGCATCAAAAATTAAGAGCTGGTTATGGCACCGACAATTATCTCATCTCAACTTTGGTACGTTGAACAAGCTAGCTAAAGACGGTCTTACACGAGGAATTCCTAGACTTAAATTTCAGAAAGATCATTTGTGTTTGGCATGTGCATTAGCAAAAAGCAAAAAATCCTCTCATCAACCCCAAGCTGAAGACACTAACCAAGAGAAACTATCTCTTCTGCATATGGATTTGTGTGGCCCGATGCGTGTGGCTAGTATTAACGTCTTTACCATGAACTGTTTGATCCTGGACTAGCCAACTCTTTATTGTGAAGCAAGGTGAGTTGAGAACTATACAATTTTTAGTAAATTATCAACCATAAACGGATTTGAGAAGTCTTTACCATAAGCCGTTTGCTTATGGACTAGCCAGTTCTTATGCCTGTTAAGCATGGTGAACTGATGACCATTTGTTGTGTGGTCTTAGAACCAACACTCAAGGATCCTCCTCATCTCCATCAGAGTCTTTAGGTTCTAACTCTGCAATTTGCTTCTTGAAAATTTCTAAGCCGTTCTAAAAGCCATAGTACTGTCTTCTTAAAGTTTCTAACTTACAACTCTATCATTATAACAGCACTTCCTTTTTTCAAAGGATACTTATTTCTACAAACATATAAATGACTAATCCTTTATCAGTCATTATTAGTGTGTACCCCTGAAGAACTATGTAGCTTCCAGCTCACTATCTTCCAATTTTGCTGTGCATTCCAAAATTCATCACTATCACTTTGATTGAACATGATTATCAAATCTCCCCAAAGTATTTTGTCAAATCCCTCAGGTGTCTCATCTTGGGTATCTTGTTGCTATCACACAGTTGTTATATAGCACAGATTTCATTCTCTATTCCAAGTATGGAGCAGCACTGCCATCAAAGTACTGAAGTATCTTCTTTGTCTATTACTTCTAATCACCACATTAAGATAAAAATCTTCTACCTCTTAGTCTCATCATACTATGGTTTGGTTGTAAGATACTCAGATCTCCCATTCTTAAGATAGGATACTTCTTGTCAAGTATCTCATAATCCACTTCCTTATCCTCATCAGAAGCTATAGTTAAACACAATCTTAGCTCTTCATCATCTTTAGAAGTGAACTTTCTTTTCTTAGATTTCATCTTCTTCCTTTTGCCAAGCTTTCTTTTTCTAGTTCCTTCTTCTTTAATTTCTCCCTTGACATTGTCATCTTTCTTTACTTTCTTCTTAGAAGCATCAGCAGCTTGTTCATTCATCTCCTTGATCATTTTTTCATCTTCAGCTGAACCAATAGCAATGAAACTATCATTAGACCTTTTTATCTTTTCATACAAAACTTGTATTTCATCAAAACTCTTGGTCTTCAGATCAGAATGCTTCTTGCCTCCAACATGCTTCAAAATTGTTCATCATTTGGTTCCTTAAAACTTGATTTCTTGATGGAGGTTTTTTTTCTGATAGCTTTAGAATCTTTGTTGAGCAAGATAATCTTCTTTGGGAAGCAAATGGAGTCATGAAGGAAATTTGATTCTATGCCTCAATAGTATAACAATCTCTCTCTCTTCCTCTTGAAGCTTTTCAGCAAGTATCTTGTCAGCATTAAGTCTTGCCTGAATGAAATCATATTCATTAGAGAGTGCAACCTTTGTAGCTTCTTCCTTATCCAACCTTTTCTTCTCCTCTTCAGCTTCCCACTCCTCTTGAACCTTTCTAGCCACCACTTCATCATTAGCAAGTTGTTTAAATTTCTTTTCAGCTTCAGTAATATCTTTTGATTCAGTATCAGATTTATCTTCCTCTTCAATCCTCTTTTTGCCTTTATCTTTTGGATTGATCTTGGGAAGAGGTCTCAAAGTCAATATTGTTCTTATTGAAGTTGGCCTTGGTCTCTCAGGTTCATCTACTTTCCTAATCTTTCTCCTTTTTCCTTTTCCTTCTATTTATTAAACTCATTGTAATGAGATAAATCTTGTGCAATGGTCTCATCATCACCAAATATTGTTGGAGTAGGTGTTGAAGTAGTTGTTGGAGCTGTTTGAGTAGCATTTTTCCCTTCATTTTGATCAGCAATACCTTCATCTTGTCTATCGGTACTAACTTTTGTACTGTCGGTACCTCCATCTTGCTTATCAGTACCTTTATTTCTCTTGTTGGTACCTTCATTTGGCTTGACAGTACTTATACAGGAGCTTTGTACTACTTTTCTTTTTCTGCATTTTCTTATCTTCTTTAACACCACATAGTTTTTCACTCCCCTTCGTCTGAGCCATCCTTAGACATCATGTAGTCCATTGATCAATCCACAATATCATCAAGATCATCAAAAGCTGGATCTTTATGCACAGATGGTTCACCCTTGAAAGATTTGACAGATTTCCTCCCCTGTTTGGATACATACCCCTTTTGTACCCCCTTTTTCTTCAGAGAAGTCTTTCTTGCCAATCTTGTCTTCAGTGTTTCATGGTATGAAAAAGAAATTTCCATTGGGGTTGAAATGACGGCTTGTTAAAGTTTATGTATTCAGGTCTCCCCTCATTACCCCATTGCTTATAATATATCAAATATAGCTGATTTATTCATAAGAAATCTATCCCTTCAGCATCATCAAAAAGATTGATACTTTTATTGATGCCTCTGAGATAGTCACAGGCTTGCAAGCAACTGTGGCATCTATATAACTAATGTTGTTGACTGTTCTAGACTTAGCAGTCATCCAAAACTGTTCAACAAACAAAGTTGAGACTATGGGACTTACAGTGCTGTGCTATATTAAATTGAACTATGTGTGGAAAAAGGTCATTTTCTGAGATAACTCTGTATTCCCACTACGTCTTTTCAAATAGGCCACCAGATTATGCTTTAAAACAGAATTCTAACCAGCCGTCTGTGTATTTGATTTTGGTAATCATCATCGGTGTTGAGAATTTGGGTTTGTCAATTGAAATCGATTAAGAGAGCGAGATGGATCCAATTGGGTTATTTGAGATGGTATTCTTTAGTAGTAGCATCCCCAATGACGAAGAAACCGCCAAAATTACACTCTAAACCCCTACCGGTATTTTCTCTAACGGCTTTATAGCGGTACAAACTTTGCATGTCGGTACTAACTTTAAGCCTCGTCGGTAATTTCTTTTGTTATACAAAATCGAAAAATTGGACACAAAATCTCTTCGTACCTATCCTATCTCCCTTAAATGACTCTCTAGAACCCAAATAACTGAATGAAAGACATCACCATTGGCAAAATCTGTCTGCTCACATAACATTCTATATAAAGTGTACACCAAATCATCTTGTCTCTCCTCAATTGTAGCTATAGATTCAATAATCCAATGCTAACCACCAATTGTAATCTTGTGACAGCACAAATCCTTTCGTGAGAAGGTCTGCAACATTAGAATCTGTGTGAATCTTGATAACCTCTATCAGTCTCTTCTCATAACAATCTCTTATAAAATGGAAACGAATTTCAATATGCTTGGTCCTTGAATGAGCAACAGGATTCTTGATAACACTTATAGTGCTTGATTATCAAATATGGATCTTTGGTGTTACATGAGAATTAAAAACATAATCCCATCACTTGATTCTGTATCTAAGTATTGCCCACTACAAATTAGCTGCTGCAACATATTCTTGCCTCAGTAAAATTTGCCACAATAGTTTGCTTCTTGCATTGCTAAGATATCACTCTTTTACAAGAAATGGACACCACCTGTTGTTGATTTTCTATAAGGCTGGCTCCTCCCATTATCTCTATTTGAGTAAGCTTCAAGTTCAATAAGGTGAATCCCAGGTACCATAAACCTAATTAGGGTTGATTTTGAGGTACCTAATAATCCTTTTTACAAACTCTTTTTTTATATGCATTTAAGTGTGAGGCCTTTTGGATTGACTTGAACTAAGCCAACAGGCACAATCAGCAAACATGGATGTCTGGCCTTGATGCATTCAATTACTTTTAGAGATGCCACATATCATAGACCTGTAGACATGTACATATTACATTCTAAACTCTACATCTATCACCTATCGTCATCCTTGACTAGTGGTTTTATTTGGACTCAATAGGAGTAGTTGATGTTCATGATGGGACAAAAAATCAATCTTCTTTAAGATCGTCAGCTACATACTTATCATGACTAATAAAGATTCCATCAGGTTGTTGCTTCACTTGTAGTCCCAAAAAGAAAGTAAGTTCACCCATGGAGCTTATTTGGAATCTTTTGTGCATACAGTCTTCAAACTCTGTACACATAGACTTCTTTGTAGAACCAAAAATAATGTCATCCACATACACTTAGACTAACATAATGTCACTCTTTTTCTTCTTGATAAATAATGTTTTGTCTATGGTACCTCTTCTGAAACCATTTTCCATCAGAAAAGAAGAAAGTGTCTCATACCAAGCTCTAGGAGCTTGATGTAGACCATAAAGAGCTTTGATCACCCTTATAAACTTTGTTTGGTGAGCGGTTTAACTTAATCCTGGAGCTCCGCTTCTTCAATAAGTGCAATAGAGAAATGCACTTTTAAATAATCCTTTTGGTAGACAATTCAACTCACATGTATGATTGCAAAGGCTAAAAAATAACATTTATTGCCTAAACTTCTGGTCAATAGGTGTAATATACTACATCATATTTCATATTCACTTCCTCCTGTCTAAACCCTTGTGCTACAAGCCGTGCTTTGTTTTTCACAACAATACTTCTCTCATCCCTCTTATTCCTGAAGACCCACTTTGTGCCAATTACCTTTTTCCCATATGGCAAATCAACAAGTACCCAAACTTCTGGAGTTTGAACTGAAGCATTCCTACGTGCATTGCTTCAACCAATGCTTTCATCTTGTATGTCTTGTGATATTGTCTTGGGGTTCTTCTTGAGAGAGTAAAACATGCCAAACACAAACAGTTCTGATGATCCTTGTGATTTGTTCTGTTCTGTTTGTGAATGTAACTGACCAAGGCTTGTTGTGCTGAAGAAGCCTTTTGAATCTTCCCTCTTGTTTGAACTGCTGATGTAGGATCTCCTAGAATTTGTCCTTTTGGATGATCCTTATGAATTTTGAGTGTGGGAATAGGACTGACATCAATGGTGTTATCCATATTATTGAAATCAGCCTCTGCACCCACTTCATCATCATCATAAGCTCCATTAATTATTCCATCATTTGGAAGAAGTTTCAGAAGTTTCTTCCAAGTCAGGCATTATTTAGATCCAATAGGTAAATCAGTTAGCGGAGGTAGAGCATCAATAGGTATTTTTCCTCCAAGATAGACAAATGATGATTCACCAGTATTTGTACCTGTGGAAGTACTAGCAGCACTAACATATGGTGTGTTAACAGTACTAACAGATGACCTATCAGTACTAACAGATGGCATATCAGTATTAACATATTGCCTATCAATACTAACAAATGGCCTATTAGTACCAACAGATGGCATATCAGTACTAACAGATTATCTATCAGTACTAAGTTTTTTAGTACTTGTAGCCTGAGTTGCCTTCTTTTGAGATGCAATTCTCCTCTTTTCTTCTTCAAAGGCTTGTCTTGAAATATCATCCATAGCTTTAGCAGTCAATTCTTAAGTAACCATCTTCTCAAGTTCATCATGCAAGACTTGTTCATCTTCTGGCATCTGATGTTGTCCTTCCTTATCAATAACATCTTTTGAATCTTGTATATTATTGTCTTTAGAAGAACTTTCAGAAGGTTTTTCATGTGCAGCTGGAGCAACATCTTCTATTGGAATCCTTGTCCTATAAGGTTGTAGTGGAAGCAGTATATATTCCTGAGTAGGTCCTTTATCTTTTCTTGATAAACCTGCAACATAAGAATCTTGTGTACCTGCATCCACATTAACCTGATTTTCTACACTAACAGGAATATAATTCATTGAATTGGTGAGAAAATCAAGATCAAACATATAATTATGACCAGTTCCTGTCACATTTGGTTGATCTTCAAGAAAATTGATGTGCAATTTCTCTTCTACCCTTTTGGTCCTTTTGTTGTATACTCTAAATGCTTTACTAGAGGTAGAGTATCCTAGCAAATAACCTTCATCAGATTTTCCATCAAATTTGCCCAAGGAATCTAAGGTGTTCAAAATAGTCAAGGGGCACCCAAAAGGTCTCATAAAACTAATACTAGGTGATTTTCCTATTAATAGCTCATAAGGTGTCTTATTTTGAGGTTTGGTTACTAATACCCTATTCAATACATAGCAAGCAGTATTTACTGCCTCTGCCCAAAATGGAATAGGTAAAAGTGAATCTGCTAACATAGTTCTAGCTGCCTCAATTAGGGTCCTATTTTTCCTTTCTGCAACACCATTCTGCTGTGGAGTTCTAGCTACACTAAACTCCCTTTTGATTCCTTTCTTAGCACAGAATTCATTCATAGCATGATTCTTAAATTCTGTCCTATTATCACATCTAATGATTTTAACATTATGACTCAATTGGTTTTCTAAGCCTATGATAAGATTACAAAGGATTTCAGATGTTTCATCCTTGGTAGCTAAGAAAAATACTCAACTAAATCTGCTGAAATCATCAGTCACAACCAAGCAGTACCTTTTCTTGTTAATGTTTTCTATAGAGACAGGTCCAAATAAGTCCATATGAAGTAATTCTAGGGGCTTTCTGATGATTCTTTCTAACTTGGCTTACACAGGAGGACTTGTGTTGCTACCCTTCTTGCAGGCAACACAAGTGTGGTCATTCACAAAAACTTTTGAAGGTAAACCTCTAACTAGGTGACCTTTAACAAGTTTATTTATATTTTTGAAATTCTTATTACCTAATTCTCCTGTGCCTTAATTTAGACTCGTTGCTGTTGATTTGCATATTAAACAAGTTTCCTCCAGAAGCGAAACATTTGTTCTTTAAATACAAAGTTGTATCACACATCACCTTTTAGGAGCTCTAAGTACCTACTTTGACTTTCATCAAGAATAGCTTAAAGCTAGGAGATAACGATAAGGCCATTCAGACTCGTAAAAATGGACATATTTTTTATGTCACACATTTGTGAGACAGAGAAAAGGTTAAACTTAAGTTCATCTACAAAATAAACATCATCAAAAGTTAAATTTAGCGTATTGATTTTACCTTTTAACCATATTTTTACCTCCTTTGGGATCACTTCCAAAAGCCACAAAGCTCCATTGAAATTTTTAATAGTCTGAAAGATAATGCTTTGTTGCCAGCATATGGCTAAAGCAACCCACAATCCACCACTGCATGATCGTGTAACAAGATCTTGGATTTCCTGCACAAAAGTAAGAGATATTAGGATCTCTTAGGGATCCAAGCATTACAGCTGGAAATCCCTTTTGGGTCAACATACTCAACCTTCTTGAGCATGAATGTATACCACTGTTCTATCGGAACACATGATCTAAGTAATTTAACTTAGGCCTCCAAAAATAAAACCCATCTTGATTTTTTTAACGGTCGGTATCCAGGATACCCTTTCCAGTATTAACTATGCTCTTGTCCCTGCAGTAGTCATATTTTGAACCCCAAATTTTAACATTCTTGTTTTAAGTCTTTCTTACTTAGGTCTAAAAGCTGGTTTTGTGTAGTAAGACCTCTTGATAGGTGAACATGAGCCTCTTGGTCTTACATTGTCCATTCTTGGGTAAATAGGTCTGGTAGCATAAACAGGCCTAGCAGTACTAACACTTGGCCTAGGCAAACCTGTTCTTGTTAGTACTCTGATGGGACAAAAGTCTTACTTAAATGTGGGTATTTTGAAAAGTTTTGATGATTAACTCTTTTAGTATTATCCCATACTGGTTTGCCCTCCCTTTGACCAGTATTAACCACATTTTTCAGCTTACGCTCTTGACTCTTTTTGTCATGAAAATTACAATCTTTGATCAGATGCTTAGTACTTTTACAAATAAAACAAGCTTTTACTTTCCTAAAACTAATTCCTTGTTTCTAAGAATTTTGACCACTTTTATCATCTCTAGTCTTAACTATTTGAGTCTCAAGTCTAACTGTTTGTACTTCATTTACTTCTTCCTCGTCATCTGAGTTCCAATCCTCAATGATAAATCTATCTCTGTCAATCTTAGGATTAGACACAACTGACTCACTAGCTGACTTAGGCTTTTCAGTATTTGCATCATTTGTTTTAATATTAAGCTCAGTTGTTTGTGACTCAATGATTTTATTCCTAATGGCATATTCATCTAACCCTGCAAATGATATGTTAGCTCTTGGGGTTAAGAAGGTTCCCTGTTATGAGGAGGGGGAACAAGTTTATAACCCATTCTTTAAAAATCTATAATTTTTCTCCCTTTTTTTTTTTTTTTATGGTGTGTTCTCTTCATCACCTTGATCTTACAATCAAAAATACTTAACTTTCCTCAACTATTAGTTTATGATTGCTACTTAATTCATTTAATTGTGTGCCATATCCTAAACCAGTTTTATCTCTAGCACTCATTTGACTGTTAAGTATTTCATCAAGATTCTTGGTCGATTCTTCCCATTTTGCAATCTTATCTTTTAAACTCATCTCTTTCACTTAACATCCTATCTTATTCGCATATTTAAGTTCGTTAATTTTTATTTCTCTAAATTAAGCTCATTAGTTTTGAAATTCATATTTCTCACACCAAGCCATTCTTTCTTTTCATTCCAAGAATCCTATATTCTATTGACTCTATGGCTATCTCTAAACCACTGATTTCTAGTTTTGCTTTGTTATGTTTTTCTCTTTCCAGTATCATTTGTTCTTTTAAAGTGTTTTAATAGATTCACAGAAATTGTTTTAGATACATTTTTGTACCTCCTTGTCGAAGAACTTGATGAGCTTGAAGAGGAGATTGCCATCAAAGATAGTTGACTGGTTTAGTTCAAAATCACAATGCTCCCAGTCCATAGCCTCCTAGACCATCTTGAGCCATCAGTGCCTGTGATGTAGAATTTATTCGTTGAGTGCATTGCTCCCTGCCATTGTCACCATAAGATCTTCTCCCTTGATTCCTTCCAGATCTGCATTCTCTAGCAAAATGCCCTTTTCTGTGACAGTTGTAGCACTCAATCTTTGTCTTATCAAGAGAAACAAGTCGTTTTTCTTTGAAGTCCAAATTCCTTCCTGTCCTCTGAATGAACTTCTTTACTCTGACAGTCAACATAGCCACCTGCCATCGAAGATCCAATTCCTCCAAGCACTTCTCCAATCCATTGCTGAAATTCCTCATTCTGCAAGTTGAGAAATGGTTGTTTGGTTGTGCAAGAAAGATAAGCTACTTCCATGAGCACATGTGAGTAGATGGAACTTGATTAATTCCACCAGCAGTACTAACCCCAAAATCCTCCACTGGCAGTACTAACTTCATTAAGTACTTGCTGTATTTCAGAGGGAGATAAGCCAAATTCTGAGAAGTAGTGTTGGGAACTGATACCTTTTCAAACTCTTCTTATAACCCAAAGATTATTGTAAAGGTCATCAATTCACATCTCTTCAATGTCTGGCTTATTTCTAATTGGATTAGTGCAATTTGTTTCCATGAAGGAGGAAGAACTTCTTAAGAACTTCTGATTAATATCTTCCTTTGATATTGGAGCACCATGAACCTCTAATTGACTTATCAGTTTTTGGAACCTATCATAAGCCTTGCCCAAATTTTCATTTGATGTAGTAGAAAATTTTTCAAACTGATGTTTTAGAACATTTTTCTGCATCTTCTTGGATTCTACATTACCACCAAACCTTGATTTGATTGCCTCCTAGAGTGTTTAAAATTCATACAACATTGTAAAACTTGAGGAGGTATTCATCAGGTATTGCTAAAAGCAAGATGCACTTAACTCTTTCATGATTCCTTTCTAGCAGCCCAGTTGTTGGCAGTCTTAGGAGCAGGAGGAGCGATGTTTCTCCAGTTGGTGGCGGCTCTTTTTCCGATCTCCATTGACAATAACATCCCATAGGTTATGGTCTGTATGACAGATATATTGTCGCATTCTCATGCTTCAAATATCATACTCTCCCTTCCTGATGATAGGGATCTTCATTGCAGTAGGTGGAGGAATGTCTTGTTCTGCCATCTTACAGTTGAGTTCTTCTTATTCAGAGTTTCCACACAAGCTCTGATACCACTTGTTGGATCGTTTTACTGAATAGATCTTAACCTTCAGCTTGCAAAGAGTTTGCTCCTTTAGATAATTCTAAAGCTAAACAATAATAAAAACCACTGAGTTAAACAGCTATTTGATTATGCGGAATCTAATCAATAATGCTAAGAAGAACAATATTGAATATCACAAAAAGAACTTTTATATTAAACCTTGAATCTGCCTAGGTTACAGATTAAAAACTATGATTACTATTTGATCTTATGTTATGTGTAGAACTAATATACTAACTATGCTATGGGTTCTTTTATGGACTATGGAACCCTATGGGCTATTACAAAAATGCATACAAAGCATCAGGCATATCCCCTTTCCTAAGACTATCTCATGCATATCTCACTAAACAGGGATACTCATTTTTGCTAACGTCTACTAACTAAACTGATCCGGTACATAACATTTTTATTACTGTCGTACTAATTACAACTAGTGGTACTAAGTAATATAACTAGCGGTACTAAGTCAAGAATGCATAATTCCCAACGTATTCACTGGAGTAGGATTTAGGTAGAAATCAACAGGCAGAACTTTCACTATAGTTGGTAACTCGTGCCCTTTAACTAGGTTCACCTCAACTAACTTAGTGCCTCCTAAGAAAACCACTTCCCACTCAGATGAAATACAAAAACCAGAGATAAAAGTCTATAGCAGGAAACCTAAAAATGTTAGAAACATAGGTTCGAGTAAAATAGCTAAGATTGTAGAATCTAAGAATGCTAACCACTCGGAACCCAATCAAACCTGGGGATCTAATGCAACAGATATTCCATCGTCTTTTTCTCTTGTCATGACAGGTTGTCCAGATTGTACTCTGGTATCTGGACTCCGGATGTTAACACAATGATCAGGGAAATCGCTTTCAGCTCCATGGAACTTTGTCAGTAAATTTCTAGGTACTGTTAGATTCGGGAACGACCAGATTGCAAGGATTATAGGGTATGGTGACTATCAGCTGGGAAACGTTATTATCTCAAGGGTATACTACGTTGAGGGACTTGGACATAATTTGTTTTCTGTTGGTCAATTTTGTGATGCGGATCTTGAAGTTGCATTTCGGAAAAACACTTGCTTTATTCGTAATTTAGAAGGTGTTGATCTACTTTCAGGGTCCCAAGACACAAATTTGTACACAATTTATCTTGATGACATGCTTAAATCATCTCTGATCTATCTTCTATCCAAAGTGTCAAAGACTAAGAGCTGGTTATGGTACCGATGATTATCTCATCTCAACTTTGGTACTTTGAACAAGCTAGCTAAAGATGGTCTTGCACGCAGAATTCCTAGACTTAAATTTCAGAAAGATCATTTGTGTTCAGCATGTGCATTAGGGAAAAGCAAGAAAACTTCTCATCAACCCAAAGCTAAAGACACTAACCAAGAGAAACTATATCTTTTGCATATGGATTTGTGTGGACCAATGCATGTGGCTAGTATTAACGGGAAACGGTATATCTTAGTGATAGTCGACGATTACTTAAGATTTACCTAGGTAAGATTTTTAAAGACAAAAGATGAAGCTCCTGCAGCCATCATCAAATGCATAAAAATATTCAAGTTCATTTGAAAGCCACTGTCCGGAATGTTCAAACAGATAATGGAATAGAATTTGTCAATCAGACACTTCGTGAATGGTATGAAAATGTTGGCATCACGCATTAAACTTCTATAGCTCGCACTTCTCAGTAGAACGATGATGTCGAAAGGCGAAATTGGACTCTAGTAGAAGCTGCTCATATAATGCTAATATTTTCTAAAGCTCTATTATTTCTCTAGGCCGAAGCTATTAATACAACTTTAGATACCTAAAACCATTCTTTGATACGCCTCCGATACAACAAAACTCTATACGAGCTTATGCAAGACAAGAAACCAAACTTATCATTCTATTATGTCTTTGGTTCACTCTGTTATCCTGCTAATAACCATGATGATTTGGGAAAATTTGATGCTAAAGCAGATATTAGGATTTTTGTTGGTTACGTGCCTGCAAAGAAAGTGTTTAGAATCTATAACAGAAGGACCTGGATAATTACTAAAACAATTCATGTGACGTTCTATGAGCTAACATTAATGGCTTCTGAACAATTCAGTTCAGGACCCGGGCTTCAATATATGACTCCTGCTACATCCAATATAGGACTCGTTCCAAACCCTGTTTCTCAAGAACCTTATATTCCACCAAAAAGAGATGATTAGGATCGTTTGTTTTAACCGATGTTTGACGAATACTTTAATCCTCTACAGATTGCTGTCTCTCTAGTTCCAGAAGCTGCTGCTCCAAGAGCTGAAGTATTAGCTTATTCTCCTGTGTCAACTTCCATTAAACAGGATGCTCCATCAACAAGTATTCCCTTATCACAAGAACAAGAACATTCTCCAATCATTTCTTAAGGTTTTGAAGAATCACTAAAAACACCAACATTTCATGATGATCCTCTTAATGAATCTCCTAATGAAGACACAAATTCTCATAGATCATCATCTAATGTGAGATAAATCCACACTCTATTAGAACACCTTGGTAGATGAACTAAGGATCATCCTATAGCAAACATGATCGGTGATCCTTCTCGCTCTGTATCTATAAGAAAGCAACTCAAAATTGATGCCATGTGGTGTTATTATGATTCCTTCCTAACTTCAGTAGAACTAAAGAAATTCAAACAAGCAATGACCGAATAGTCATGGATCGATGCAATGCAAGAAGAAATTCATGAATTTGAAAAACTTGAAGTTTGGGAATTGGTGCCGTGTCTAGATAACGTGTTCTTAATCAAACTCAAATGGATTTATAAGATCAAAACAGATGAATCTAGTGGGGTTCTAAAGAATAAGGCTCGACTAGTTGCTCAAGGATTCAGACAAGAAGAGTGTATTGATTTTGAGGAATCATTTGCACCGGTTGCTAGAATAGAGGCCATCCGTATCTTCATTGCTTATGCCGCCTACAAAAATATGACAATTTATCAAATGGACGTTAAAATGGCTTTCTTGAATGGCGAGCTCAAAAAAGAGGTCTACGTTTCTTAACCAGAAGGATTTGTTGATCAGGACAACCCATCGCATGTGTACAAGCTTAAAAAGGCTCTTTATGGTCTCTAACAAGCACCACGTGCATGGTATGATATGCTGTCAAGCGTCCTTAACTCTCAACAATTCTCCAAAGGTGCAGTTGATCCAACACTCTTCACATGGCATGCTGGAAATGACATATTACTGGTACAAATTTATGTTGATGATATCATATTTGCGTCCACTAATACTGCCATGTGTGATGAATTTGCTAATCATATAACCAATAAGTTCAAGATGTCAATGATGGGGCAAATGTCATTCTTTTTAGGATTATAAATTTCTCAAAGTCCCAAAGGCATCTTCATAAACTAATCTAAATATGCTTCTGAAATCATTAAAAAATATGGTTTAAACTCTACTGATTCTGTCGACACACCTATGATTGAAAACAAGATACTAGATGAAGATCTACAGGGGAAACAAGTTGATGCTACACTTTACTGTGGCATGATTAGATCCTTAATGTATCTTACAGCTAGTAGACCTGACCTTAACTATGATGTCTACTTATGTGCCCGGTATCTGGCTAAGCCTACCAAAAAGCACTTACAAGTGGTGAAACAGATCTTTTGATACCTTAATGGAACCATTAACATGGGTCTCTGGTACTTGGGGTGTCCAGACACTAGACGTAGTACATCGGGAAGAACTTAGTTCTTAGGTGATAAACTTGTTAGCTGGTCATCCAAGAGGCAAAAGAGCACTGCCATATCGAGTACAGAGGCTGAATATATTTCCTTATCTGGGTGTTGCTCACAAATCCTTTAGACGTGTTCACAGCTAAAAGATTATGGCTTTCAATTCAATAAGATTCCTCTGTACTATGATAACAAGAGTGCGATTGCTCTATGTTGCAACAACGTTCAACATTCACGAGCCAAGAACATCAATGTTCACTACCATTTCATAAAGGAGCAAGTGGAAAATGGAATCGTGGAATTATACTTTGTCCGGACTGAATACCAACTCGTTGACATCTTCACCAAACCCTTGCCAAGAGAAAGATTTAATTTCTTGATCGAAAAGCTCGGTATAAGAAGTATGTATCCGGAAATGCTGAAACGTCTGGCAGAGGAAACGGATGAGTAATGGTGGTAACTCATATCCTGTATATATGTGTAAATATTAAACCATAAAAACACAAAAATATTTTCCTTTTATAAAAACTTTTCAAAAACAAAAGAAAAAATTAAAAAATCAAAAAAAAAATAAAAATATGTATCTCTGGCATGTCTTCTGAAAATCGATAACATTTACGGCCTTAGAAATGTCATTCAATAATGATACGAGGCTGTAAATGAAGTTCGAGCAGAAGTGATGTAGTGAAATGAACGGGATAACAAATTGAATCTGTTGATTCCAACGAATACCAGAAACAATCTTCCAACTATCGTTGATTCAAAAGAATACCGATAATCAGGCAAACTCCAACAATCGTTGATTCAAACGAATACCGATTATTAAGAGAATCTTAGCAAACCGCCAAGAACAAAGCAAAGCTTTTATTATTAAAACTCAAAGATATATTTCATTACAAAGAAAAGATCTTCTACTTATAGGAAAACTAGAGACCTTTCATTTTCCCTATATTTATTACTGATTAAATATTTTCCTAATCACAATTTATGATGATTTGACCTTTCATTTTCTAAACCGCATCATTCTCCCCCACTTAAAAAAAACTCGTCCTCGAGTTTGCCTCACTCGTCTCTTGTACTCGTAGCATCCAAATTTTTATCCCTTGCATCAAATTTCCCTTCTTTATAATGACTCGACCTCGAACCTTGATCGTCTTAAAACCCAACTTATCATCCATGGGTGCATCTTTCAAATACCCTTCATGATATTTTTTGCCAATCAAAATACTAACCTCGACCAAATTAACTTTTTGAAACCAAATTAACTCATGTGGGTTTGAATTTATGATTTTTGAAAAGTTAACACAAGTAGTTTGGATCATTGAAGAATAAAGATCATTAGCCATAACGACGACGTCTTCGATGTTGTCTTCTTTCCCACCAAATCTTCCTTTCTCGATAAATACTTCTTCTTCCTCAATGACATCTTCGATATCGGTATCATAAACTGGCATCGATTCTTCTTCATATTGATCATCATCAAATATTGGAGGCCCTTCATAATCGTCACCAGCCATACCATAATCTTTCCATTCATCAGAAGATGAATCATCACCCTCAAAGAACGGATAATTCTAACCTCCTTACCGCCTTCCACTTCTCCCTTGGAAAACATCTTAATCAACAGAACCTGCTCTGTGATACCAACTGATGTAGTGTGATAAACGGGATAACTAATTGGATCTGTTGATTCCAATGAATACCAGAAACAATCTTCCAACTATCGTTGATTCAAAAGAATACCGATAATCAGGCAAACTCCAACAATCGTTGATTCAAACGAATACCGATTATTAAGAGAATCTTAGCAAACCGCCAAGAACAAAGCAAAGCTTTTATTATTAAAACTCAAAGATATCTTTCATTACAAAGAAAAGATCTTCTACTTATAGGAAAACTAGAGACCTTTCATTTTCCCTATATTTATTACTGATTAAATATTTTCCTAATCACAATTTATGATGATTTGACCTTTCATTTTCTAAACCGCATCAATTGTCTAAGATCTTGTTTAGCTGCGCTTGCATTGTCAAATTGCATGGCTAAATCCATCATCATTTTTTGACGAACGTTATCTTCGTGAATTAGTTTTTGAACCAAAGCGTAAATTTCATCGACGACGTGTGGAAGTAAACAAGCTATATTAATTTAAAAGTGGGAATAATTGTGTATAAAAATAGGTGAATTAGTGGGTATTTATAGGTAAAAAGTGGGGTTTTTTTGAAAAAATTATAAAAAACGGTAAGATTTAAAAATAGGGCCCACTTTTTAAAAACTCACATAGGTGAGTTACTCACCTATCTGATTCAAAACATGGCCAAACTCACCACAATAATGCAACTCACCTAGGTGAGTTTTGCCACCGGCTTGGCACTCCACGCGAGTGAGAAACTCACCTAGGTGAGTTTGCATTCACTCCGTCCAGCCTTATTCATTCTTCTAAAAAAGTGTGGAATTATGAGAATCGAAAAATTAGACATAGCCATTCACAGTTGGCATTCTATGGGAGAATCAGAACCAAGTCACCAACTAGTAAAAAACGGAGGGCAAAAGCATGTGCATGGCACATGCTATCAAATTTGGGGAAAAACATACACACCCTACAATTTCCCTCTAGCCTTTTTAAAGTTTTCAGACCACCTCCATCTCTAACCCCCTTTCATCATCGAATCTTTTTGTGATGTTGGCTAATATATGCGCTACTGTGACATCCTCACCATCTCTGCCACTCCTCATGGTGTGTAATAAGGTATGATTTTGTACATCTTGATGTTCATATGAATAAATACATCTATGCCCAAAATCTACAAATTTTGAAGAATACATTGTTATACTAGGCTTTGATATTCAATTGTACTTTCATGTTGGGGCAAAAGTATTTACGAGTAGACACGTTGCTCAAGTTGTAATTTTTAGGTCAAGGTTAGTAAAATAGAGTGTTGCTATTCCAATTATACTTGCTACGCAAAGTACATATCATAGTAACATAAGCAGAATACTTGGTTCATGACCTTATAATCAAACCATTTGCGACCGAATTGCTACATGTGGTTAAACTGGTGTGGTTTAATGGGTCAAAATGGGTAGCTTTTTGTCTGCATTACATTCTTTTTGATGTTTTTTCTGTTGTAGGTAAGACACATTTAAGTTGATCAAGTAGCTGGAAAAAAATACAAGACGAGGGACATAGAGGAAGATGGAACATTGCTTGAAACATAACTGTCAAGATGTTTTATAGTTTGTAAATTATTGTTCACTGCTACATATCTTGTTGCAGATCATTGTTACTGTTAGGATTACATCTTCACAGTATTTGAATATAATGGTGGGAATTACCTTTTGTTAACATGTTTTCTTTTGTGCTAACAACTGCGCTTATGTTCCTATTAACTTATTTAGTAAAAGATTGTTCCAAAGTAGAAGTGTCAATTGAAAGCTACAACTCATGAACGTCATTGTAGCTGTGAAGTTAACTATCTTATTAGAAAGATACATAATAAGTTGCTTATAAACTCCATAAATAATGTGAAAAAATGTGATAGTTCCAAATAACTTTTATCTACCATTTATATAAAATCATCCTTTTTACTCCTCTGCCTGACATGCTTTTAATTGCTTGATGCTCAAGGTAATTTAGAATTGTCAATTCTTGTTAATCAGAGGGTATTTGGGAAATTTATAAATCTGTTTCCATGAACCTCCACATGTCATAGCTGTTTAGGGGTAGGGCTAAACACAGTTTGTATTACATGTCTATTAAAATGAACTTCATAGATGACACTCACTTGTACACATGCTTGGTAACGGAACCTTTTTGCGCTCATAGATTAATGTGTTTTTTTGTTTTATTTTTGAGTCTACTTGTTTTAGGTTCTTTGTTGAAATGACGATGATATTGCGCTAACTTCTTTTAACTATATTTCATATTAGCCTATGTCATTAGTAATATTGCTTAACTAATAGAGTACTAGTTTTAAGTGAAGTTTTGGTAACTACAATAAATTTTCTGTTTTGTAGAGCTTTGTATCACCGTCTCCTTCCATTTGTTGATATAGATTTGTTAATATATTCTACTGATTTGTTCTGTCACATTTTGCAAGTTCAATTCGTGCAACCATATAACAGTTGACACAATATGTTCTAAAGTACTTTCAACACATATGAGGCTCATGAGAAAGCAATAACATCACACACTCACCGTTAGTCACGTGAGCTGTACGGATACGGGTCGTCGGATAATCAACGCTATACCCAAACATATGTCTTGGAAAAATAAAGTAGGTCTTGAGTTGCTTGATGTTTTCACATATCCTAATAAAGAACATTTTAGCTTCTAAGTAAAAAGGAGTCGGTTCCAAAAGTGATATGCCTTCATCTTTTTGGGTACTATCTTATGTCTGTTGCAATTCCATCATAACAATTTGTAGATTTTACTACTCTTTAAACAAGTCAAGCGCAATATATACAGATTTTTTATATCTATGGCAAATACTTTCATGGTAGTTACATCATGTAATAGTTTCTTTAAATATTTCATCTTCCAATTGAGTGAGGCCCCATGACATTGTGTTCCAACTTGTCACTTTGTTCTATCTCTAGCAGTGGGTTTTATGATTTTGCATTAGCTTAAACCTAACAGGTGATGGCCATAACAATTTTGCTTGATAGTAACATGTCACCCACTTATATTGGTTTTTTTGGTTTGTGTATGTCTTTTTTTTGAACGGCAAAGAGAGATATATATAAATTTAAAATGATGCTACTAGCAAGGCGCTAGAAGCAGAAACAGTACAAACTAGATAATTACATGAACTAGACTCTACCCGAGGCTTTAACTGCGAGGCCTACAAAAGGGATGAAAAAACTCTAGCCAATTACAAGAAACCTGAGACTAGAGTAAAATCCCCACTCACAGAGGCCGAGCCACCGATTTTCACTCTGGAGTGTTTTTGATGAAGACCCAAACAAGCCCCGAGGAAAAAAGATTAAAAAAAGAGAGACGAAGAAGCTAATGTTCCGAACAGAAAACAAAAGCTTGAACCTCCAATAAGCAACCATCACGAACACGCAAGCAACAAAGGAATTTTTAGCCATTCAACCTAATTACTCGACATTCAGCCCCTGTGAGAAAGCCAAGAGAAAAAAGAAGCACGGATATTATCAAAAAGATCATCTTTCTTCATCGGCTAAGCATAGAAAATGATGTTGTTACGATATCTCCATATCCAACAAAAAAAGCCGCAAAAATAACATAAAAACATCAGGACTTCACCTTAGGAACATGCCATGAACAAATCCAGCCTTTCCAAGCATCATAAGATTCAAATAGAGGAATAAAAAGATCACACCATTTACAAACAAGAGACCAAACATCCTTAACCAAATCGCATGCAAAGAAAATGTGATCAGTAGATTTAACATTACCATTACAAGAGGAGCATGATGTTGTAGGAATTTCGATACCACAAGCCGAAAGGTTTAACCGATGAGGTAATCGGTCCAAAGATAACCTCCAAAAGAAAATATTTACTTTACGCAGAAGGATATTATCCCCTAAAGTCGACGGTAGTATAGAGGGAAGGAGTTTAGAATCAATAAGACGTCAAGAACTCCTTACAGAAAATATGCCATCATCAGCCAACGACCAAGTACAAGTGTCCCCGTCCACACTAAGATCAATTTGGCTTATTTCCATCAGTAAGTCTCTCAAATAAGCCGTGTTTCGGATGCCAATATCAGCCCTAGACCAATTCCAGTTCCAACGACCATCGATAATACAATCAATGATTAAGCAGTCTTTGTCTTGATCTAATCTATAAAGTCTGTTGTATCGAGTAAGAAGAGGGGAATCAACAATCTATATGTCTTTCCAAAACCGAATACGGGTGCCACATCCCACCTTGAAACGAAAAGAATTAAGAGGGATGATATATTTTGAGTGTAGAAAATTAGAAGTACCAACAATCCTAGACCAAGTGCCATTAAAATTACAACCTTTATTATCCAAACCACCATCTTGACCATGTAACGCCTTAATAGTATTAACCCAAAGAGTGTTCGGTGAAGAGAACATTCTCCAACGCCACTTTTGAAGAAGAGCAAGGTTGAAAGCCTTTAAACTACCGATGTTCAGGCCTCTTTTATCAAAGGAAGGGAGAACTTGAGACCATTTAACCCATGCCATATTCTTAGAATCTTGAGAACCGCCCCAAAAAAACCTTGAATGAATACTTTTTAGACTATTCAAAATAGTTTCGGGAGCCTTAAAAATCAAGAGATAGTATATGCGAAGACAACCTAAAACTGCTTTGATAAAGGTGAGATGCCCTCCTATGGATAATAAGTTAGCTTTCCACGAGGAGAGTCTCTTTTGGAAACGATCAATCAAAACACTCCAACTGGAAGTAAGATTCATGTTAGCACCAATTGGAAGCCCAAGGTAAGTATAAGGGAAGGAACTCGCAGCACATCCAGTCCTACTAGCCAAAGGTGAAATTTCATCATTAGAAACTCCAATGCCATAGAGGTTGG
>BQNB010093521.1:0-26348 GCA_026074375.1 Tanacetum coccineum
AAGTGTAAGCTACATCACAAAGGACAGTGTACTGCTAAGTGTCGTAACTGTAAGAGGTTTAGACATCTGACTAGGGATTACAGATCTGTTATGACTGTACCTACTCAAGGAACTCCAGGGCCGAATCAGGGATTTATTACGTGTTTTGAGTGTGGTGCACAAGGACATTACTAGAAGGATTGTCCCAAAGTCAAGAACCGAAACCGTAGGAACAAAGCAAGAGTTCCTGATGCAAGAGGCAAAGCATATATCCTAGGAGGAGGTGACGCTAACCCAGGTTCCAACACTGTCACGGGTACGTTCCTTCTCAACGATGATCATGCTTATATGTTATTTGATTCGGGTGCCGATAGAAGTTTAATATCAAATACTTTTAGTGCATTGCTAGATATCATACCCTCTGCCTTAGACGTTAGCTATGCTGTTGAGCTAGCTGACGGAAGAACTTCAAAAACTAACACTGTGCTTAGAGGCTATACATTAGGATTGTTAGAACATCTATTTAATATCGACCTGATGCCCATAGATTTAGGTAGTTTTGACGTTATCATCGGCATGGATTGGTTAGCAAAGAATCATGCGGTGATTGTCTGTGACGAGAAGATAATGCGTATTCCTTACGAAAACGAAATTTTGATCGTTCAATGAGACAAAAGTGATAAGGAGAAGAAATCAAGGTTGAGCATTATATCATGTGAAAAGGCCCAGAAGTATATGGAGAAAGGTTGTCAACTATTTCTGGCGCAGATTACGGTGAAAGAAAACAAAGACAAGTCGAAGGAGAAGCGACTCGAAGACATGCCAACTGGACTTTCCGGAAGTCTTTCCTGAAGACTTACCTGGATTACCACCGATACGATAAGTTGAATTCCAAATCGACTTAGTCCTAGGTGCTGCCCCTGTAGCCCGAGCCCCGTATAGATTAGCACGGTCAGAAATGGAAGAATTGTCTACTCAACTACAGGAACTTTTTGACAAGGGATTTATAATACCAAGTTCCTCACCCCGGGGAGCTCCGGTTTTGTTTGTCAAAAAGAAAGACGGCTCTTTTCGGATGTGTATCGACCACCGTGAACTTAACAAGCTTACTGTAAAGAATCAATACCCACTTCCGAGAATCGACGACATGTTTGATCAGTTGCAAGGATCAAGTGTGTACTCGAAGACTGACTTGAGGTCTGGTTATCACCAACTCAGAGTTCGTGACGAGGATATTCAAAAGACGGCATTTAGGACCTGCTATGGTCACTACGAGTTTCAAGTGATGCCTTTCGGGTTGACTAACGCGCCGGCAATGTTCATGGACTTGATGAACCGAGTATGCAGACCATACTTAGATAAATTTGTGATCGTGTTCATCAATGATATCTTGATCTACTCGAAGACCAAAGAAGAACATGATGCACATCTTAGACTAATTTTGGAGTTGCTCAAGAAGGAAGAATTGTACACCAAGTTCTCGAAGTGCGAATTTTGGCTGTCGAATGTATAATTTCTTAGACACGTGATTGATAGTGAAGGCATTCATGTTGATCCTGCAAAGATTGAGTCAATCAAGGATTGGGAATCACCCAAGACTCCAACAGAAATTCGCCAATTTCTAGGTCTTGCCGGTTACTAACGATGATTTATCGAAGGTTTCTCCAAGATTGCCAAGCCTATGACAAAGCTGACTCAGAAAAGTGTAAAGTTCAATTAGGGTGAAAAGGAGGAAACTGCTTTCCAGACATTGAAGCAAAAGTTGTATAGTGCATCGATTTTGGCATTGCCCGAAGGAAGTGAAAACTTAATAGTATATTGTGATGATTCTCACAAGGGATTAGGCGTAGTGTTGATGCAGAAGGAGAAAGTCATAGATTATGCATCCCGCCAACTCAAAATCCATGAGAAGAACTACACGACACATGATTTGGAATTGGGAGCTGTGGTGTTCGGTCTCAAGATGTAGAGGCATTACCTTTACGGCACGAAGTGCATTATGTTCACCGACCATAAGAGTTTGCAACATATTCTAGATCAGAAAGAGTTGAACATGAGAAAACATAGATGGTTAGAGTTGTTAAGTGACTACGACTGTGAGTTACGTTATCACCCGGGAAAGGCGAATGTGGTGGCTGATGCGTTAAGCCGAAAGAGTAGACCTAAGCCACTACGAGTTCGAACCTTGGTTATGAAAATTGGTTTAAACCTCCCTGTGCAAATCTTGAATGCTCAAGTTGAGGCAAGAAACTAAGAGAATTATGGAATAGAAGATTTATGTGGCATGATTAAGAACTTGGAGCCACGTGCAGACGGAACGTTGTGTTTGAAGAATAGAAGTTGGATACCATGCTTTGGTGACTTGAGAGCCTTGATTATGCATGAGTCGCATAAGTCAAGGTATTCGATTCATCCTAGATCGGACAAGATGTACCAAGATTTTAAGAAGCTATACTGGTGGCCCAACATGAAAGCAGAAATTGCCACGTAAGTCAATAAATGCATGACTTATGTAAAAGTTAAAGCAGAATACCAAAAACTATCCGGTTTGTTGGTTCAACCCATAATCCTAATATGGAAATGGGAGAACATTACTATGGATTTTTTTACTAAGTTACCTAAGACGACGTCTGGTCAAAATACAATTTGGGTAATTGTAGACCGACTCACAAAATCTGCTCATTTCTTTCCAATGAAGGAAACCGACTCAATGGAGAAGTTAACGAGATAATACTTGAAGGAAGTAGTCTCGAGACATGGAGTGCCAGTTTCGATTATTTTTGATCGAGACAGTAAGTTCACGTCTCATTTATGGAGATCGTTAAACGAAGCCCTATGTACTCAATTCGATATGAGTACGGCTTATCACCCACAAACAGATGGTCAAAGTGAGAGGACCATCCAAACGTTAGAATACATGCTACGAGCGTGTGTGATGGACTTCGGAAAGGGATGGGACAGACATCTACCATTGATAGAGTTCTCCTACAACAACAGCTATCATACGAGTATTAAAGCTGCACCTTTTGAGGTGTTGTATGGTCGCAAGTGTCGGTCACCTATATGTTGGGCTGAAGTGGGAGACGCTTAGCTTACTAGCCTAGAAATTGTTCGTGAAACAACAGAGAAGATTATCCAAATCAAGCATCGTCTATAAGCTTTAAGTGATCGACAAAGGAGCTACGCTGATAAGAGATGTAAGCCATTGGATTTTCAAGTTGGGGATAAGGTTATGTTGAAAGTATCGCCCTGGAAAGGAGTGATACGTTTCGGCAAACGGGGAAAGCTGAACCCTCGTTATATTGGACCTTTTAAGATTCTCGCCAAAGTTGGAACGGTTGCATATCGACTTGAGTTACCCGAGAAACTGAGCCGTGTTCATAGTACTTTTCACGTCTCAAACCTTAAGAAGTGCTTATCCGACGAACCGCTCGCTATTCCGTTGGACGAAATCCACGTCGACGACAAGCTCAATTTCATTGAAGAACCGATTAAAATTATGGACCGCGAAGTTAAACGTTTGAAGCAAAGTCGCATTCCAATCGTGAAGGTCTGTTGGAATTCAAGAAGAGGTCCCGAGTATACTTGGGAGCGCGAAGACCAAATGCAGAAAAAGTACCCTCATCTTTTCGCTAACCCTGAATCCGCACCTCAAGCCACGTCCTGAGCTTTGAGGACAAAGCTCTTTTAATGGGGAAAGGATGTCACACCCCGTATGTTTAGGTCAACATTTTAAACCTTACCGATTATTATCTTTGACTTTTACATGTTATGTTTGAATCTGACAGTTTACCGGGAAGTTAAACCGCGTAAATCTGAAAAACATCATCGGACGCGTTCCGGCATCGGATATTTATTAGTTTAGATATTATATGAGCTATTTTATCTTTTCTAAGTGTTTTGTGATTTTTAATCACTTCCGATATTAATTTTAGGGTTTTATCTTTTAAATTGCGTTTTTCGCGTTTTTGACCAAACGGAAACTCAAAAGCTTTTCGTGTAAACTTTAGTTATCGTCCATCTCGTATTCTAAAGTTCAAAATTTCGTTCCACCTCCTCTCTTATTATATATGGACGCGTAAAACCCAACCAAAACAACCTTAGGACTTGAAATTAAATCAAAGGCATCTTATTTGAATTTTCCATGCATGTGCATGAAAGTGACACAGTCATTCTCATGCACACTTACCATGCTCTACCAACATGTGAGCTCTTACACTCTTGTAAGACTCATATTTAGACCTTTGACTTCATTTGACTAAGCTTGAGCCCTAAGTTATGAACCAAGACAAAAAATTTGAACCATGATGGTCCTTGTGACCTATGCTCGGCCGAACCATCAACACACACACCTTTGGTGTGTGTTGGTCACTCATTACACAAAACCATGAAACCCTAAACCTTCCTTTGGCCTATATATACCTCATTATAACACACACTAGGGTTCATATCATTTTCCAAGCCTCATCAAAATTTCACATCTCTCTTTTCCTCACCTCTTGGCCACGGCACACACACACTCATATACTTTCCATACTTTTGATTTCTACCAAGATTCACACATTCCATACTTCATTTTATCAAGATCCAAGGTTATTCCAAGAAGGTTTTCTTTTGATTCCAAGTATTTTCAAGATCTACAAATTAGGGTTTGGTTATTATTTGGGGTTTTTATAGATCTAGTCATTTTGGGTATAGATCTTGTGATTCTCTACTTGTTTCTTCATTCTTGTAAGTATTTCTTGGTCATCTCTTGTTTCATTTCCTTTATTCTTATGAATATTGTTCAAGTATAAGAATCCATGTGTTTGTGTTACTTTTAAAAAGAAATGATAAAAGTAACTTGACAACTTTTATAAAAATGGAAGTATTATGTTTGTTGTTTTATAAGCTATGGTGAGATGAGTTGAAAAGTGGGTTGCAACAATAGATATGATGAGGATAGGATAGATTAAGAGTGGTTTTGTTGGTTAGTTTTGGCGAAAAAGAAGTTAGGTTGGACTAGACACTATGGCGGTCTTATGGTTGAGTCTATGGTTAAGTCTATGGTACATATTCGAAAATGTGAGTTGCTGATTGAAAATGTAAAAGAGGTTGTAGGACACTTAAAAATGTTTTCAATAGGCGTAAAAGTAGTTTTTGAAGAGCTTATTTCGAATAGATAGTTTTTCACATATCGCACTTTAAAATCGGACTTAAACTGGCTAAGTTATAGCCAAATGAAACTTGAAACATTTTTCGGCAAAACCCAATGAATAGCGTTATGATGTGAATAGTAAAATGGGTATTCGGACACTTTCAGACATTTTTGGACTTTCTAAACACTAGCGAAACATATAGTAACACATATATAGATTAGAATCATTTGAAGACGTCATTAATGTATTTTAGGAAAAGCGATAAAGTTACTAAAAATAGTAAGTTTGGTAAAATATTAGCGGATCGGACTTGGAAGTTTAGCGATTATGGATAGTTAGCGCATTTTGAAAATAGGGAAACTTAACAAATATAGGGGACGGTATTAACGTCTTGAAACTAAAAGCTTACCCAAAATAGAAAGTTACTAAAAATGGCAATTTTCGGATAAACATCGGAACTTAACGAAAAAGTCTATAATTTTATTTAGTCATACTTTATTAAATAAACTAAAGTGCAAACACACATGGATTTCTTTTCCCTTGAAAGTGCATCGTACAAGTTTCGGTTATCTTCTGTTTTCCTAAGACGCGTCGTTTATTTAGGTCGCGTGTAGGACCTCTCGCCTTTATTACTTCTCTGTTGATTATCGATTCGCCACTTGCTTAAGGTGAGTTTATAGCCCCACGTTTTAACTATTTTCAAATGCTTTATACTTTGGAGTGAGAAACATTGTTTGCTTTTAAATTTAGACACAAGTACTTAACGTGAGCTTTACATGTTTATGTGTTGCCTAAGTTTTGCTACAAACCACTATTGCCCGAACTATCATGAACTGTTAGTCACCTATGGCCAATTGGATTGGTTAAGTGAGCGCGAATGCGTAAATAGATCTATTGGGACTAATTATCCCTATCTGCTTTGGTTCCACTTAACGAAGAACAAACGGATATATGTCATGTCGATGTGCGTTGTGGTGGTCTTTGGTTTGGGACACCAGTTAAGGGCAGGAATACTATGTGGCATGATATGATATGCTCTGTTTTATTAGCATCGGTGTCATAAGCTTAGCATAACAGTAAATACTTTTTATGTGATGTTGTATCTGTTATAGTAGTCGCATGCGTTTTGAAATCTTGTGGTCCACTCTTGTACTAACTTAAACCTATGAATTCACCAACATTATGTTGACGTTTTAAACATGTTTTCTCAGGTGCTTAGCTTGGCTTGATTCTTGATGCTAAATGGAGTCTATGTGCTATGTGACTTCGCCAATTTCAAGACTTATCTATTTATATACTCGTTGTCATTGTCAAACTTTATTATGCTTCCGCTACATTTAACTCTCTTATGATCGGTTGTAAAACCTAATTAAATTTTCTTTTATGCAACGAGTACACTTTTTCAAACATCCATGATTAGTGGTCGTTCTTTATTGCTTTGTGTTCGGATTGTTATGACGTCACGCCCTCGGACACGTATTCCGTCCAGGCCCCATCTGGGGGTGTGACAGATTGGTAATCAGAGCCAAGGTTATAGAGAACCAGGTAGTTATACTAGGTCTGGTCTATAACCAGTATGTGATCCTATGTGCCTCTATTTATGCTTACGTATTGGCTATCCTTGTTATATATATAAGATTCCTATATATACTTGAGACTATTATATATTGCCATATTTACCTTCCCATTCATTTCATCGTTTCTTTATGCCCTGCATGGTTTCATATAAAGGAGATTTATATAAACTTTTGCTTGTGTAGATCATGGCAGCTTCAGCTATTGTTATTTCTTCTGATTCTTTGGATGAGAGTGTGGGATTACCGCCCTCTCGGGTTATTCTTTTTGGTGATATTCCTACTGTTATTCCTTCTACTTCTGTAGTTGCTCCAGAGACTTCTACTATTGCTCTTGTTATTTCATCTGCCGCTCCTATGTTTAAGACGACTCTTGTCGCTTCACCCACTGGATTGTGTGGCTTGATTCTCTATTCGGATTCCGATTCTGGTTAACCAGATGAGATGTCTTCACCAGAGCACATTTCCCTGCCAGCTATTTCACCACTCTTATGCATCAATTCTTCTGAGGCTCCTGATTCCTCTGATGGACCACCATCGTAGTACCCTTATGTTGCTATCGTTGCTTATTGGAGGAACACGGTAACAGCATGTCCATCATCATCATCTGAGTTTCCTATTGCTCCCGTTACTGCCTCGCCCGGGATTCATCGATGGTCAGCGATTTTTATCTGACCCGGGGAGGCTATTCCTTTTTGTTGACCTTACTGCACCCATATTAATGGGCCGCGTAAGTTGTTGACTGCGAGGAAGAGAGTTTGGACCTTTACCAGCTCGCAGATTAGCATTAAGACATGCATCACCTCATTCTTCAGACCACCACTCGTCTTCTTCCAGTTCATTTTTGGATTCTTTGCCAGATCATTCTTCGGGTTTGGATGCATCAGATCAGGCTCATTCTGGATCTTCGACTAAAGATGTACCACCTAGATTGTGTTACCCTCCGAGGAGAGATACATCGACGTAGTGAGGCATTTCGCGTTGGTAGGTGCTGCTCCATTATTACATTGTAATCCACTGACTGCATGAGGAGAGCACCACGATGTAGTGAGGCATTTCGTCGTTGGTGTGTTGCTACATTATCTACTTTGTATCCACCGACTACATCAGAGTCATCATCAGGAGATTCATCAGAGAGACCCATGCATTCATCTTCACATTATGCTAGACCATCTCACAAGAGATGTAGATCCCTGGTTGATTATGTACCATCATCTATGCTAGTTATGAGATAGAGGAGGATACCAAGATTGATCCTATAGAGACTGAGGTTGATATGGAGTTGGGTATTGGTGATGGGGATGATGTTAGAGATCATGTTGAGATTGACTCTAGGGATGTCAGGGATGACACCAAGGGATATGAGGCTGACACAGTGCTAGAGACATGGTTGAGGTAGGTATCGACCCGATGTCGGCACCGATAGTTGTGGAGCAGATTGTAGAGCCAGCTGGAGAGGATTCTTCTGATTCGTCTGGCACTAGGGATGGCATTGTTAGGTCATTCGAGGATATGCCGATTGACTTGGATGATGCTGTGCGTGACTTTTACCATCACATGTCTGAGGTTCGTATTGATAGGATTGTCGGGATTAAGACTGCTCAGAGACGGTTGGAGGCTGATCAGTTGATAGCTAGGGGACAGAGAGTTAGTATGATCGAGAGGATTGACAGTTTGAGGTTGGAGAACCTCAAGGTTCGTGCTATGTTGGATATCGAGAGGGATCGTGTGAACAGTCTTCGTCTTCACATGTCTCTTTCACAGGAGGAGTTTCGTCAGGTTCGTAGGGATCGCGATGATACTCGGGGGAGACTTAGGAGGTTGGAGTCATATGTTGAGAGACGTTTGGGTTTTCGTCCTTAGACTAGTTGTACCATGATCATGTAGGACACTAGACTGATGGTTAGGTCTAGGTATTAGCAGTAGAAATAATTGTGGATCATGTACCTATTTTGGAATTGGTTGTAACCGAATTATGCTTTTATTCATGAAATGAAAAGCTTGTTTTGATTCTCTCGCTTATTTATCTATATTGTTATTTATACGTTCTGGCAATCATGTTGTAATTATATTTTATTTCATAGCATGTATTAAATTATCGTTATCTAATGATAGTGTATTCGTTTCAAAATCTCACCATGGGTTGTGTCTTGTGATGTAGAACAATGACTATCACTCGCTCCGGTATGACCCCTGAAGCAATCGAAGAACTCGTTAACCGACGTGCGGAAGAAGCGTTGGCTACTCATTAGGCGACCCATGCCGCCAATGCTCTCGAGACTGAAAACCAAAGCCAAAATGGCAGTGATGGCGACAATGGAAATGGTGGAAATGGAAATGGTAGAAATGAGAATCCAGATGAGAATGGTAGAGGTGATAGACCTGTTGCTAGAGAATGCACCTACCAGGACTTCATGAAGTGTCAACCACTCAACTTTAAGGGAACGGAAGGAGTTGTAGGATTGATAAGGTGGTTTGAGAAAATGGAAATAGTGTTCCATATCAGCAACTGCCTAGAGAAGTCCCAAGTTAAGTATGAACAGAAGGTGTGGTTGGTTTGATAAGATGAAGTGAGAAAATGGAAATAGTGTTTCACATCAGCAACTGTTCGGAGAGATATCAGGTGAAGTATGTTACCTATACTTTACTCGACAATGCATTAACCTGGTGGAATTCCCACAAGAGAACCATCGAAACTTATGATGCATACGCTTTATCATGGAGAGAGCTATTGAAGCTGATGACTAAAGTGTACTGCCTAAGAAATAAGATCCAAAAGATGGAAACCGAGTTGTGGAATTTGTCGGTGAAGAACAATGACATGGCTACTTACACTCAAAGGTTCCAAGAACTTACCATGATGTGTACCAAAATGGTCCCCGAGGAGGAAGATCGGGTGGAGAAATTCATTGGAGGTCTTCCTGATAATATCTAAGGGAATGTAATTGCTACAGAACCTATAAGACTACAAGATGCTGTTCGAATTACCAACAACTTGATGGATCAAAAGTTGAAGGGCTAAGTTGTAAGAAATGCAGAGAACAAGAGGAGATTGAACAACAACTATGGAAACAACCGTGGGCAACAACCACCCCACAAATGACAGAATACTGGAGGTCAGAATGTTGCTAGAGCCTATATGGCTAGTAACAATGAGAAGAATGGTTATGAAGGAACGCTTCCTTTCTGCAATAAGTGTAAGCTACACCACGAAGGACAGTGTACTGCTAAGTGTCGTAACTGTAAGAGGATTGGACATTTGGCCAGGGATTGCAGATCTGTTGTGACTGTACGTACTCAAGGAACTCCATGGCCGAATCAGGGAGTTATTACGTGTTTTGAGTGTGGAGCACAAGCACATTACCGGAAGGATTGTCCCAAAGTCAAGAACCAAAACCGTGGGAACAAAGCAAGAGTTCCTGATGCAAGACGCAAAGCATATGTCATAGGAGGAGGTGACGCAAACCCGGTTCTAACACTGTCACGGGTACATTCCTTCTCAATGATCATCATGCTTATATGTTATTTGATTCGGGTGCTGATAGAAGTTTCGTATCAGATACTTTTAGTACATTGCTAGATATCATACCCTATGCCTTAGACGTTAGTTACGCTGTCGAGCTAGCTGACGGAAGAACTTCAGAAACCAACACTGTGCTTAGAGGTTGTACATTAGGATTGTTAGGATATCCATTTAATATCGACCTGATGCCCATAGATTTGGGTAGTTTTGACGTTATCATCGGCATGGATTGGTTAGCAAAGAATCATGCAGTGATTGTCTGTGATGAGAAGATAGTGCGTATTCCTTACGGAAACAAAATTCTGATCGTTCAAGGAGACAAAAGTGACAAGGAGAAGAAATCTACGTTGAGCATTATATCATGTTAAAAGGCCTAGAAGTATATGAAGAAAGGTTGTCAACTATTTCTGGCGCAGGTTACAGTGAAAGAAAACAAAGACAAGTTGAAGGAGAAGCGACTCGAAGACGTGCCAACTGTACGAGACTTTCCGGAAGTCTTTCCTGAAGACTGACCTGGATTACCATCGATACGACAAGTTGAATTCCAAATCGACTTAGTCCCAGGTGATGCACCTGTAGCTCGAGCCCCGTATAGATTAGCACCGTCGAAAATGGAAGAATTGTCTACTCAACTACAAGAATTTTCTGACAAAGGATTTATAAGACCAAGTTCCTCACCCTAGGGAGCTTCGGTTTTGTTTATAAAAAAGAAAGACGACTCTTTTCGGATGTGTATCGACTACCATGAACTTAACAAGCTTACTGTAAAGAATCGATACCCACTTCCAATAATCAACGACTTGTTTGATTAGTTACAAGGATCAAGTGTGTACTCGAAGATTGACTTGAGGTCTGGTTATCACCAACTCAGAGTTCGTGACGAGGATATCCCAAAGACGGCATTTAGGACCTGTTATGGTCACTACGAGTTCCAAGTGATGCCTTTCGGGTTGACTAACGCGCCGGTAGTATTCATGGACTTGATGAACCAGGTATGTAGACCATACTTAGATAAATTTGTGATCGTGTTCATCGATGATATCTTGATCTACTCGAAGACCAAGGAAGAACATGATGCACATCTTAGGCTAATTTTTGAGTTGCTCAAGAAGGAAGAATTGTACGCCAAGTTCTCGAAGTGAGACTTTTGGCTGTCAAAGGTACAATTTCTTGGACACGTGATTGATAGTGAAGGCATTCATGTTGATCCTGCAAATATTAAGTCAATCAAGGATTGGGAATCACCCAAGACTCCAACAGAAATTCGCCAATTTCTAGGTCTTGCCGGTTACTACCGACGATTTATCGAAGGTTTCTCCAAGATTGCCAAGCCTATGACGAAGCTGACTCAGAAAAGTGTAAAGTTCAATTAGGGTAAAAAGGAGGAAACTGCTTTCCAGACATTAAAGAAAAAGTTGTGTAGTGCACCGATTTTGGTATTGTCCGAAGGAAGTGAAAACTTCGTAATATATTGTGATGCTTCTCACAAGGGATTAGGCGCAGTGTTGATGCAGAAGGAGAAAGTCATAGCTTATGCATCCCGGCAACTCAAAATCCATGAGAAAAACTACATGACACATGATTTGGAATTAGGAGTTGTGGTGTTCGCTCTCAAGATGTGGAGACATTACCTTTACGGCACGAAGTGCGTTGTGTTCACTGATCATAAGAGTTTGCAACATATTCTAGATCAGAAAGAGTTGAACATGAGACAATATAGATGGTTAGAGCTGTTAAGTGACTACGACTGTGAGTTACGTTATCACTCAAGAAAGCCGAATGTGGAGGCTGATGCGTTGAGCCGAAAGAGTAGACCTAAGCCACTACGAGTTCGATCCTTAGTTATGACAATTGGTTTAAACCTCCCTGTGCAAATCTTGAATGCACGGGTTGAGGCAAGAAAGGAAAAGAATTATGGAATAGAAGATTTGTGTGGCATGATTAAGAATCTGGAGCCACGTGCAGACGGAACATTATGTTTAAAGAATAGAAGTTGGATACCATGTTTTGATAACTTGAGAGCTTTGATTAAGCACAAGTCGCATAAGTCAAAGTATTCGATCCATCCTGGATCGGACAAGATGTACCAACATTTGAAGAAGCTATACTGGTGGCCCAACATGAAATCAGAAATTGCCACGTATGTCAGTAAATGCATGACTTGTGCAAAGGTTAAAGCAGAATACCAAAAACCATCCGGTTTGTTGGTTCAACCCATAATTCCAGTATGGAAATGGAAGAAAATTACTATGGATTTCGTTACTAAGTTACCTAAGACGACGTCTGGTCAAGATATAATTTGGGTAATTGTAGACCGACTCACAAAGTCTGCTCATTTCTTACCAATAAAGGAAACCGACTCAATGGAGAAGTTGACGAGAAGTAAGTTTACGTCTCATTTCTGGAAATTGTTGAACGAAGCCCTAGGTACTCAATTGGATATGAGTACGGCTTACCACCCATAAACAGATGGTCAAAGTGAGAGGACCATCCAAACGTTAAAGAACATGCTACGAACGGTGTGATGACATCGGAAAGGGAATGAACACATATAACCATTGGATAGAGTTCTCCTACAACTACACTATCATAACGAGTATTAAAAAGCTGCACCTATTGAGCGGTTGTATGTCGCAGTGTCGCGCCAATCGTTAATAAGGTGGGAGACGCTTCAGTCGTACTGCCCATAAATGATAGTGAAACCAATAGAGAAGATTATCCAAATCAAGCATCGTCTACAAGCTATCACGTGATCGACAAAGAGCTACGCGAAAAGAACTAATCCTTAGAGTTTTCAAGTTGGGGATAAGGTTATGTTAAAGTATACAGCCCTGAGAAAGGAGATACGTTTCGTCCAAACGGGAAAGTTTGAACCCTCGATTTATATTGGAACTTTTAAGATTCGCTTGCCAAAAGTTGAATGGATTGCATATCTACTTGAGTTACCCAGAAAACTAAGCCGTGTTTCATAGTACTTTTCCCAATCTCAAACCTTAAGAAGTGCTTATCCGACGAACCGCCTCGCTATCCATGACAAATCCACTTCGACACCAAGCTCACATTTTCATGAAGGAACGATTGAAATTGGACCGCGAAGTTAAACGATTAAAGGCAAAGTCCCGCATTCCAATCGTAAAGGTCCAGTTGATTCAAGAATGTCCTTGAGTATACTTGGGAGCCCGCGAAGTACCAAATACAGAAAAAGTACCCATCCATCTTCCGCATAACTCCTGAATCCGCATCTCAAGCTACGTCCCCCCCCCCCCCCCCCCCCCCCCCCCCCCACCCCCCCCTTGGCCCCCCCCCCCCCCCCCCACCCCCCCCCCCCCCCCCCCCCCCCCCCCCCCCCCCCCCCCCCCCCCCCCCCCCCCCTCCCCCCCCCCCCCCACCCAAAAAAACCCCCAAAAGGGGGGCCACCCCCCCCCCCCCCACCCCCCCCCCCCCCCCCCACACCCCCCCCCCCAAACACACAACCACTGGGAAAAAAAAAAAAAAAAAAAAAAAAAAAAAAGAGGATGTATTTTGAGGGTTATTTTAGATATAAAATTTTGGTCATGCAGATTGTTAACTTTTATGTTATTTAGGTTTTGAAGTGTTTTTAGGTAACGTTTTTCATAATTTGTTGCGATTTAAACACAGTAAAGAGTTATTAGATTAGCCGCGCCCGGCATCGTTATTAATTAATTTAGACTTATATGAGTTAGTTTAAACTTGTGTCTAATTGTTTCTGAATTTTTTAATCACTCCGATATAATTTTAGGTTTTATCTTTTAAATTGCGTTTTTTCCGCTGTGTTTGACAAAACAAACCCCGGAACCCATAATTATTTTCGTGTAGAACTCAGTTATCATCCTCAAGCATGTAATGTTAAAAATTTCGTTCACCTCCTTTCTTAGCCAGTTGTACTCCAAACCACAACAAATGTCACCTTACACCTAAATTATAAGATATTACATCTTATTTTGAAACATCACCCATGTGGTGCATGTAAACATAGAAAGTGTGACAAATGAGAGTGTTACCCCCATGTGTAACCTAGCCATGCAACCTTCACATTTGACTCTACACATTCTTACACTCTTTGACTAGAATTTTGAACCATTTGACCATTTACTTGACTTAGCTTAGAAAAATATGAACCATGGCCTTGTTCTTAGTTTGCCGAACCACACACACACACCTTTGTGTGTGCTGGGTTCACTTATTACATAAAACCATGAAACCCTAAACCACCTTTGCTATAATACCTCTTATAACACACCTAGGTACATACATTTTCCAACCTCATCAAAATTTCACATCTCCCTTTTTTCCCTCACCTACTTCCACACGACACTCACACACTCATATTCTTTTTTCCATACTTTTGATTTCTACTCAAATTCACACATTCCATACTTCATTTTCTCAAGATTCCAAGGTTATTCTAAGAAGTTGTTTTCTTTTTATTCCAATATTTTCAAGATCTACAAATTAGGGTTTTGTTATTATTTAGGGATTTTATAATCTAGTCAGTTTAAGGTATGAGATCTGTGATTCACTACTTTGTTCTTCTTTCTGTAAGAGAGTCCTTGACCCATCTCTTGTTTCATCTCTTTCAAATTCTATGAATATTGTTCAATGTTAAGAATCCAGGTTTTGTGTTCCTTTTAAAAAGAAATGATATAAGAACTTGACAACTTTTATAAAAATGAAGTATTAATGTTTGATGTTTTATTAAGCAATGGGTGATATGAGTTGAAAAGTGTGTTTGCAACAATAGAAATTCAGGATTAGTTAGATTCATTGTGGTTTTTTGTTGTTTGTAGTGATCGGATAGGAAAAATAAGCCACTATGTTGTGTTTGAATGGATTTTTTGGAGATTTATTAAAAGACATGTGCTGATCCGAAAATTTTGAGGTTTTGAGCGACCTAAAAAATGTCTTCATTAGCGTAAAAATATTTTTGAACACTTGTTTTATAGATAGTTTTACACATATCACACTTAACAAAAAGCAAACTTAAAAATAGCCATGGTTACTAGCCAAAAGAAACTTGAAACATTTTTTTAGGCAAAACCAATGAATAGTGCTGATAGAATAGTAAAAAGGATATTCGTGACATTTGGATAGGTTTGAACTTTCTAAACACTACGAAACATATAGTAAACACAAGCCACACCAACACACAACCACACACATCACACACAACTCACACACACACACACAATTTATATATATATATATACTATATATAATATATATATATATATATATATATATAATAAATATATTTAAATTAATATATTATATATATATTATAAGTAGCATCATTTTAACACGTTCCATTAACGTATTTAAGGAAAAGGCCCGAGAAAAAAAAGTATTGTACCACCCTAAATAGTAATTTGGTATACATTAGCGGACAACTTGGTAAGTTTAGCGATTATGGATAGTTAGCGCATTTTGAAGATATGGTAAACTTAACAAATATAGGACGTATTAACTGCCTGAAACTAAAACTTTCTTAATAAAATAAAACTTTCTAAATTAGTAATTTTTTGATAAACGCCAAGACTTGACGAAAAACTCTATATATTTATTTAGTCATACTTTAATAAAACAAAACTAGAAGTCACAACACATATGGATGTCTTTCGCTTAAAAGGCGTGTCGTACAAATTAGGTTATCTTTCGTTTACCTAAGACACGACATGTATTTTCGGTCGTGTGTAGACCTTCACTTTAATTTCGTCCTCATGAGTATACATTCACTACTTGCTTAGGTGAGTTCATAGCCTGACGTTTTACCATTTTCAAATGCTTTATACTTGGGTGAGAAAAATGTTAGCTTTTAAAATTGGACACAAGTTCATAACTGAGTTTTTACATGTTATATGTTGCCTAAGTTCTACAAACCACTATTGCCTGAACTATCATGAACCGTTAGTCCACCTATGGCATAATGATTGGGTAAGTAAGCGTGAATGCTAAATAGATCTATTGGACGAATTACCCCTATTTTGTTTTGTCTCCACTTTAACGAAGAACAAACGATATAAATGTCATGTCGATTGTGCATTGTGTGGTCATTGGTTGTGGACACAAGTTAAGGGCAAGAATACTAATGTGGCATGATATAATAGACCTGTTTGTTAATAGCATCGTGTCATGAGCATGAGCGAACAAGTTTTAAATTCTTTTGCTAATGTTAGTAATTGTTTAATAGTCGCATGCGATGTTGAAAGTCTTGGAGTCCACTCTGTATTAACTTAAACCTATGAATTCACCAACATTTTATGTTGACGTTTTAAAACCATGTTTTCTCAGAGCTTAGCTTGGTTGGCTTATTCCTTGATTCTAAAGAGTCTAGTGTGCTATGACTTCGCCAATTGTCAAGACGGTATCTATTTTCATACTCGTTTCATTGTCAAACTTTGTTATCGTCCCGCTTACATAACTCTCATTAGACTGTTGTAAAACTTAAATTAAAGTTCTTTATGCAACGAATACAACTATTTTTCAAACGGCCATGATTATGTCGTTCTTTAATTGTTTTGAGAATTGTTAGACGTCACCCTCGGACACTATTCCGTCCAGGCCACCTCTCTGGGGGTGTGACAGTAACAAACCGTATTTTCACATCATTTTATGTCAATAAATATTTAACTATTTATTTTATACTTTTTCGCGGTCACTTTTAATTTTAACCGTTTAGTTAAATCGCGTAAACTAAAAATCAACATTCAACGTAAACGAACATCAAAAAAGTAAAAGTTTACATCAAGCAAGTGTTATATAGTTATTACGAAGATAATTTATAACTTTTCATAATTAATTTTTATTGGTTACGTAAAACGTCTACGTTTCGTAATAAAATGCATTTAGGCATACCCGAAAGTACCTATACGTATCTATACTCAAACAAATTCCCACTATTATACCCAATACCTAAAATTTAATCAATTTCTCACTTGTTATAACCCTTATGTCGGATCCAAAATATACACACTTAATTAAATCATAAAACCTCACTAAGATTACTTTTATTCTAGTTATAAGCATCATGTACTCTTACAACTCCAACTTTCCATAAATTGGCACATCAAGTGTGTCCTCTCCCCTCTCCAAATGGCTCACTCCTCTTAGGGATGAGGAGAGCACCTTACACCATGTACTAATACCACTTCCTTGATCTATGATTTGTATAATACTTGTGACTATATAAGGAAGGTCCTATGGATTATTATACACTCTTTCATGCAAGTAACAAAACACTCAAACTCTCTCTTTTCCTCCTATAACTCATGGCTCCAAAATAATTTTTAGGGCTTCTATAGTTTTATTTCTAGCAAGGTATTAAGCATACAAGTGTTCTTAGGTATTATTCTAGCAAGGGTTTAATCAAGAGGAAAATTAGGGTTTCCTAACTAGGGCTTCGAATTTGAGTTTGATATTTTGGGTTTAATTTTGTGTTCTTCATCTTCCTACACTCTTCTAAGGTCTACTTAAACTCTAATCTTTCTAATTATTCATTTTCATATTATATATACCTGTTATTATGTTAATCACCACCTAAGGTTTGTTTCATGAGTTTACAAAATAAAATGGACTTATATATGGTTCAAACTTATTTATTCTTGTAATGAAATAATGTTAAAAATATACTAGAACACAAGGACATACTTATTATAAGTGTTTGTTAAATTATGGATTTAGTTTATAAATTAAATTGTTGGAAGTTTATTGTTAAAGTTTGCATACAAATAAATTATGAGGATTGTAAGCATATAAAGAACTCGAAAAACCGAGCTATAACGAAGAAGTTATGATATTTACAAGATTACGATAATTAAATATATAAAAATGTTTTTATAAAAGTTACTTTATAAAAATGGTTACTGTTTAAAATCTGAGAAAAATATCTAAATATTTTATCATAATAGAACACCTCAATACGATTTCGTGGGTATAAAGAACACTAAAAACGGAGTTAAAACGAAGGAGTTATGAGTTTTACGAGATTTAAAGTTATAAAACTATTTTTATAAACTGATTTGGGTTATTTTGTTCGACACAGATTTTTATAAAAATAGTGATTATTTTATTTATATAGTTTATCTCGTCACGATTTCATACATATAAAGAACACGCGAAACGGAGTTAAAATGACCAAGTTACGAGTTTTCAAAGATTTTGGATAAATAGAAATTACAAAAAACTAATTTATTTTTGTAAATAATTTTCTGTAATTTTTATAAAAATGTAACAATCTGATAGAAACTAAAAATATGGTTTACAAGTGTTTTCGGGTCCGTTTGGACTATAAATATGTTAAGAAATATTGAAGTAACATTTATATAATATTTATATACGTTTTTAACTTTATAAATATTATTTCATAAAACAATTAAACCATTTATATAATGTCATTATATAAACAATGAAAATATTAAATCCTGTATTATTAGCAAATAATCGATTGTTGGGCAAGGATAATTACGGATACATACGCGTAGACATTTATTTAACCAATATGATTTAAATATCGTTTTGACTTTTTAAATTAAACAAAAACTATTAGGTGGTGATGTAACTTTATAACTTATGATATTGTATTTATATTAAATACATCGTACTTATACGACCTATACTTAATTAGGTTGCATCCCGGATCGTTGTGACGATTACTTTGTTGATTTTGCGATAATCACTACTTTTACTAAAGGTGAGTTTATAGCCCCTCTTTCACTTGTTTTACAATTACTTTACAAATCTCTGGGGAGAATTCATGCTTGTTACAACTTGTTTACATATTCATGTACAACCTCTTTTGCATACTCTTATACATACTTGATACATACTTGATTCCGTAACTTGGTTACATACCTGTTTACATATACATTTACAAACTCAATTACATGATTGATTACAAACTCAGTTACATGAACGCTTACAAACTCATTTACATGGTTGATTACAAACTCGTTTACATACTCATTACAATCTCGTTACAACTTTGTTATACACTCATTTGCATATCTCACGGTGAGGTACAATACTTGTTTTTACTTATGGACACAACAACTATACTTTGATTCAAATGATTACGGGTTAGCTTAAGTTGCATGAACTGTTTATAAAATAGATCTATTCGGGATTGACAATCCCCGTTCGGGTGATTAACTATCACTGGTGTCGACATACCGAGCCAATAAACGTTATACCATGTTGGAGCACGACTGGCTTGCCTACAGGGCCAACAACTACATACTCATGAACTCTTATTGTGCCTTGAATAAAGTGGCATACATATAAGTCTACGCCGTAGTTTCATGAACTTAAGGGTACAATCGTAATCACACATAGTGACTATTGTATTGGATACAATGGTCATGCATACTTTACAAGAGCTTTTGTCCAACTATACTTAACTTTTTGTGACTATTGTATGGGATACAATAGTCATACACATCTTTGATTCAACTTTCATACTTACGTTTTGTGACTTTCATAAGGGTTGAAATGGTCATACATACTTTACAAATCTTTGACTCCAACATTCTAATAAAACGCAATTTGTGTGGTTTGTGTTTATACGCATTTTAAAAATCTATATATTTAATTATATGCGTTGCAAGTCATGTATGGGCGGGACTTGTAACACAGTAAAATTATAGTTTTGGGATTTACATTTATACTTACAAAAACCTATGAACTCACCAACTTTATGTTGATTCTTTTAAGCATGTTTTTCTCAGGTGAATAATGATGCTTGACATAACTGATGTGCATTGGAGTCCAACTTTACAAGATTACTAACGACACATTTAGAGGCCGTTCTCTCATAGCTTGTGCAAAGGTATTCATGAAGTAACGCTCCTGGACATATTTTCACTGCGACCCAATTTGGGGGTGTTACAGTGGCACCCCCGGTTATCTTCCGCTACTATCTGATTTTGTGGGTGTTACAAAAACAGTCGCGCCAATTCGGACGAAACTCTGTTTTAGGACATTGCTAATCGCATGCCTCAATCACATTGTTTTAATATGAGATAGTTGTATTATACAGTTGTATTACCATTAATAAATTTCTAACATGCTTAATCGAGCACAAACCAAATGATGCGTGTTTTGTTTGTAATTACCAAGTTTTAAATTTATTAAACTTGTTTACCTAAGGGTTAACAAACGCACTAATGGAAGAGAACCCGATAGTGTATAGTGTATGATCGGTAAATCCGAGGTCGTCCTAAGAGCTAAGTATGAGTTATTAATTTGAATTGAAAAAGCAGTTTTGAAGATGAAAGTGTACTAGCCTAGCTATTTCTTTATTATCGTACTTATGATGTTTCCTAGTGCAATGTCTAATTACTGTTTATTTAGGTGGATCTAATATTACTAAGTCTGATTTGTAGTCGTAACCTAGCCGATAATTCCTAAGATCTCAATCCCGTTGGTCACGGTAGTCGGGTATCTAGTTTATAGTGATTTAGCTCCCAACTATCCTAAAGACCTATCTAAGTGTCGCCCTTCCCACTAGTCGACATTAAACGCTCCTAGAAGGATTTTTCGCGTTTTATAAGTGCCTAATCTAATGTAGGAGGTAATACTAACTTTAAGGGATCTACACTAGCCTCAATCACTGCCAAACCGCGAGAATTAGACAACATGCATATAGGATATCCTAAATAAACGATAATTAAACAACGAAAACAAACATAATTACAATAGTAAATACATAACTAGACTAGCACTTAAGGTGCTTAGCCACTCATACTAAAGTAAGCAGAAAATATAATGAAATTAACCATTGATTGATTTAACATTAAATATTCTTACAACTTCGATAAATGAATAATACAAAAAACGTTAAAGCTAATCCTCCCTTGGAATGGTGGTGAAAGCAGCTGAAAAACGACTCCTAATGTAGCCCTAATCGTCCTCTCTGACTCCCGTCTCCAATGTGTGTCGAATTGCAAAGACTGAGCCTTATATTTATAGTTTCTTCTCAGCTACGACGTAGCCATTAGTGTTGAGCTACGCCGTAGTTCAATAAATGCACCAAATATACGTGTGATCTTTATTAGCTACGACGTAGCCATGTTGTTGAGCTACGCCGTAAAGTCTTCAAATGGCAAGTCTACACATCGGCTACGACCTACGACGTAGTCCCTACGAGCCAACTACGCCATAGCTGGTCTTGATCCGACTTTCAAAATTGGCTTAGTCATGGCTACGGCGTAGCCCCTACGGGTCAGCTACGCCGTAGATTCTTCCTGGGAAACCTTCCTTTGGCATTTTTCACATTGCACCCCTCCATTTTCGTGCCTTTCCGCTCCAATGCTCATATTTTCCTAAGAAATGTAACTATTATGAGCATTTTATAAGGGATTTTTGATATTAAAAAGTATAAAGTATTTGATGTTATCATCAAACATGCTATAGTTTGTACAAAATCGTCTTTCTCTTCTATAAAAGACCCAAAATATGCTAAAAAAAAAAAAAAATCTCAAACCTGCAACCTTATTATACTTTATATAATAACAATAAAATATAATTCTCGTGAAATATTTTATTTATAAGTTTTTTTAAAAACAATTAACATGTTCTTCAATTGTGAGAAAATATGTACCCGTTAATGCTCATTTTACTTTTAAAAAGATTATACATGCCCGTTTCAAAAGAAAAAAGAAGCTAAATATGCCTAAATCTTTTATAAACTAACCCTTAAAAACTTATTTTTATGATTTTAAACACAAATTGTCAACTCTAATTTTTGACTTGAATACAATGGACCCAAATATGAAAAGGAAAATACTACATATGCAAAACCCGCTTTGATAAGACAGGAGTGTAATTAACGCTGAACGTTTAACCAAGCTATCACGTGGCTCGTCACGTCGGAAACACGCACTACCACACATGTGCATGTCGATAAAAAAAAAAGTCGATGGCATTTTAAGAGAATCATAAATAAACCAAAAACCCCTTTTTGCAACAAAACCAACGTATATAAACAAACTAACAAACAACCACTCCAAAATAATATCAAGATTTGTTTCAGATTGTTTCACTACACATCACAAACTACAAACATGAATTGTCTTCATAATCTTCCAAGGTTTATCATGTCATTTTTTTCTTATCATTTCTAGTAATTAATGTTAACTCTTTGAATTTTGTTGTTTGTTTTTTATACTTTTTTGCAGATCGTCTTCATTTTTGTTATCAAGAAGTTTCAAAGTTCAACATGTAATTCAACCGTGTCTTGTTAACGTTAAGGTAACTTGCTTATGTTTTTATAATGTGTGTTGATTATTTATTATGATTTATATGCGATTGTGACATTTGTGTTTTTTAGATGAATTGTACTGAGAAGTGGTTGATGAGTGCTGCTGGTGTAAGAAGGAGTTGTTTAGTTAAGGTATGGTTTATTTAATACTTTCTAGTATGATTTTGTTTATTGAATAACAAATTGGAATTATTAGGTTATTTCACTAGATGTAATGGATTCTCTCAAATTGTCAGTCTTGTTTATTTTTCTTGCCTTTGATGTTTACTAAGTTTTTATCCTTTTACCAACTAATGGATGTAAGTGGCCTTTTATACGAGGCAGAATGGTGATGTGGCGCCTGCCAGTTTAAGTCCTTTTACCAATTTAAGTCCCACTCAAGGTCGTCGTTGGCGTACATTGATAACACAATAATAGTTTGTTACATCAAAAGGTGAAAAAAGTAGTTCACTACATATAATGACCCTTTTATAAAAATGTGGTTACATTTTTGGTGTAATATGACCCCTACGAGAAAATCATAGAAGGTATTAATTGGATTTTCATCACAGATTTTTGATATATACTTATATGAGTTGGAAACAATCAGCGTTTTATACTTTTTATTAATTGGCCAACCAAAAGGATTACTGCATATGTGAAGCCACACACATACCCTGTAATTATACCAATAGAACATACCAGCGTTATTATTATTATTAATTTTTTTAGAACGACAACTTTTTGATACCCTATACCACCTATCTCACAATATTTCTCACAAATGCCTCCAATGAGGCTTGAACCTACAACCTCTAGGTTGGTGGGCAACTCACATATCACTAGACCAAAGGCCTTGGGTAACATACCAGGGTTATTATCATGCTTTACTAATTGAACCATAAAGATATGCGTTACCATCAGGACAACATCATATGCGAATTCTTCTTCAAGAGAAACAGAATCTAAGCATGTAATCATTACTTAGATCAGAAGACAAAACACAATCCAGAAATGATAATACACATGATAGCTAAACCACCATTTTGGACGATCACAGATGATGTAAAGGAATAAGGATAACCTATGAAAAAGGATTTTCCTTCATGTGGTGAACAACTACTTACTATATTTTTTTATTATTATCGATGTAGTAGGATTTTTTTATATGTTCTATACTTTCCTCTCATTACATTTTAGAGGCATCATTTGAATCTTCTACATATTGTATTTTAGTATCTGCCTTGTAATTTTGAAAAAGTGAACGTCTATGTACTCATTGTTCTGGATCTACTGTACAGTAACTGAAACTGCGTAATTAGATATTCGAAACTATGCAAGCTATGATATAGTTCATATACCTTGAGATCATGATCATATCAATTCATCATATTTAATTTAAAAGCTAAATTGTAATGTTAAGGGCATCGAGTAATTTGCTAATAAAATATAAAATTGAAAGTTTCGGTATTTGAAAGTCCTATGATTGTTAAAAAGCGTGTGGATCTTTTAGTTTCACTAAACATTCTGCAACATAACTCAATGTCTACATTCGGCTCTGCAGGTAACACCTAGTTCGACATCTGATATCGACATTGAAGATGCTAAAGATGAAGAGAAATCTGATGTTTATAGTAGTAACATGACTGAAGCAATGGGTGCTGGTTAGTCTCTTCATACGTTTTTTTAAGATATACAATGGATAATCTTTCGCAAACAATTTGTTGCTAATCAATTGATTTCAGTTTTGACTTATAGGCATGAACTAGGAATGAATTACGATTTCATTTCTCCTGATTTAATTGTTGGGTCATGTCTGCAGGTAACTTTCGTCTCTCAGTTTTGATGTAATCTCTTTACAAAACTATTTTATTACTTAGGAGTTATTTCATATATATAACAGACTCCTGCAGATGTTGACAAGCTTCGAAGTATTGGAGTTAAAACCATCTATTGCTTGCAGCAAAATTCAGATCTTGAGTATCCTAAAGACAGTTAAAATATTAAATCTTCTGTATATGAAGTGATATTTTTTGAGAAAAATTATGCATACAATTTATTGCCGACAATCCTCTTTAGCTGGAGAGAGATATTGTTTTCCCTTTACTTATTTTATAGATACTTTAGCGTGGACATTGAGGCTATTCGCGAATATGCTAGCACGTTTAGCGACATTCAACACTTACGTGCAGAAATAAGGTTAAATATGTTTTGCTTTATGATCTGTTTTGCATAATTTTTGCAGTCTCCTATTAATATTTTGCTATTTGAAGTTCAAACTTTGGTTAAGGGTAGATCTAGTTCATGTATTCTGAATATACCCGTGTCACTTGGTTTATGGAGCAGGGACTTTGATGCATTTGATTTGCGTCTGCGTCTTCCATATGTGGTGAGTAAATTGCACAAAGCCGTTAATCGGAATGGAGGTATAACTTATATACATTGTACAGCTGGACTGGGAAGAGCTCCTGCAACTGCAGTACGCCTACAAACTACACTTACACAAATGATATTGATTGTTTATCATGGGAAATTGGGAGTACTGCTAATGTGATTTCAATGATTACAGATGGCATACATGTTCTGGGTTCAAGGTTATAAGCTAAATGATGCAGTCACTCTTTTACTGGTAAACCTATTGATCAACTATGTTAAGAGCATCTTATTAACTTCTGCATCTCAAGTGTAGGTTGAATATTTACTAGATCTTCTCTAGATGTAAAACTGGCATATGTTATGCAGCGCAGAAATTATTTATTGAAGTCTATACAGAAAAAATAGATTGAGTAGCAGTAGATTGTGAATGACATAATCTTATGGAAGGCATTTAAGGAAAAAACTAAAAACATGTAATGTTTAGGCCTGAACATTATCATCACAGGAAGTCAAACTCATTTAGACTAAGTGTGAATATGTTCTAATTCTATATAAGCAATGTTATCTAACTGCCTCTTTCTTTCTCTGCAGAGTAAGCGTCGATGTTCTCCCAAAATTGATGCAATAAAAAGTGCCACAGCCGACATTGTGAGTCATTCTTGCTTATATTTCATTAATCTTCTAGCGATATGCTCTATAAAATAATATGCAGAAGCTAAGTTGGTGAATGGTAATTAATGCAGTTTTCTAAATTAATAAGTAAAAAGTTGGGAGTAAAGTATCAACCTATGTATGAAACATCACTACGTTAATTGGTGATTTACACTTGAAAACAGAGTTTTAGAGTTTGAGAGACTCCAGTTTCTTTTCAGTTGACTCAATGTTCAAGGGCAAAGCATGCCATTTTTCTCATCATTATCATAGTTGTGCTCATTTACATGTAAAATTATATCAGAATATACAACATTAGAAACCAGCTCTTGTCCATGGCTGACCTTCCTATTGAGTTTATTAATATGTCTGAATTCTGACATAATTATATATGCTTATTATCACTTTCTTTTCTGAAAAGTTGTATATATCCATCACCATTTAATATGTTATTTGTTCTTAATTTAGCTGCTGTTTGTGCTCTCAGGAGTTGTTACAGTTGCATCTATTCTGACACTCATGTTACCATCTAGTTATTTCTCTTAAAACTAACCTTTTTCTCCTACAGCTTACAGGCCTAAAAAGGGAGAGTGTCACGTTGACATGGAAGGGTGAGGAGTGTTCTACAGTTGAAATAGCTGGACTTGATATTGGTTGGGGTCAGGTAACTATGAAGATCTAAGTTCTACCCTCAAAGTGGCTATATTTGATAGAATTGCATCAATATTCGGTTATGATTCTATTAATAACTTTTCGGCATCAATGATGAAATGTCATTTATCTATGGAATGTGGTATATGAAAACAGGAAATCGATGGGACATGTGCCCATCCCTATTACTTCAGAAAGTAGAA
>BQNB010093522.1:0-26348 GCA_026074375.1 Tanacetum coccineum
TGTGAAAGCCGCACCATACCCTTTGTTTTCCGTGATCAATCAATGAGTGCGCGGAAGCTATTGTTAAGAGAGTCAATACTCCGGTCATTACATTCTACGGTATCGTAATCTACGTCAAGTGCTTTGTAACTATGTAGTATCACGAATGACAATTTTTGTCAAATGAACTTTTTAATTTGATAAAGATATTTTACATATCTTTTTAAATTGGTAACAAGTTATTACCAATATTTTTTAAACTAGATAAGATGTTATCTGTATTTTTTTAAAAATTAGTAACAAGATATTACCAATATTTTTTAATTTGATAAAAAGATTTTATCCATATCTTTTTCCTTATTTGCAATTATCCCTTACTTGTAAATATTATTATGTAAAGATTATTTTGCAAAGATTATTTTAAAAGGACTCTTATATTTTTGTCCGTGAGCCCGACTTCTGTCATGTGTCGGTCCGGTCTCTTAATAATGTGTCATGGCCTAACCTCTTTAAAATTATGTCGCGGCCCAGCTTTCTTATATTTCCGGTCCGTACCAAACATTATGTCGCAGCCCGGCTTCTTTATATTTATGGTCCGCTCCAAAAATTAGGTTGCGGCCCTGCGTCCTTAGTCGGTATTTACCATATGTGATATACATTTTCAAAAACAAAAACAAACAAACAAAAAATTTGTTTCAACAGGAAACAATATAATTTTTTGATTAAGCCATGACTTGGTAAAAACGTCGCATACAACGTCATGCCATATTAAATGGTTTAGCAAATATTATTTTGCATATTTATCCCTCATTTGCAAAGATTATGCGATTGATGTGGGGGGATGATTTACGATTATTTGTCCGCACGCCCGGACTTGTTTTCCTCTTTCGTATCCGCGGTCGCAAGGTCCGTCCTTTCGTGACGCTCTGCACGTCCCGACGCATTTTATTTTTTGGTATCCGCATCACCTTTGCGGTCTCGAGCCTTCCGGAGGTAAATCACCGGTCAATGAACTTGGACACTCCCAAAGTCTTTGTACCTTGCATTTGGAAGTTTACTTCACAATGACTAACATCATGAGCCGCGGAACCTTTATCCACACGGCATGTTCCGATTACCAACGCAGCGGATATCCTCTCTTTTGTCCTAACGACTTCCATTGTTTACCCAAGCATGGAGACACGGGCTACAACTCCTCCATGCGCCCATTGAGCTCTTAATGAGTATTTAAGATTATACATTTGGAGTCCACATTTGTACTCCCGACCGGGGGCAACCCGCGGCTAACTATTTTGATCACCGGTCAACTCATGAAGATCCGCGAATAAACTAAATCGAGTACTTTTCATTGTTTATCAATGCATCTGTGGAAAGTTTTTTAGTTGTCATCATTATGACACATGACCGTGCCTCGGTTGTTTTTATGGCTTACGTATTCCTATATGTAACTAGCGCTTGCGGAGGCGTGAAGGGGGCGTGCAAGGCTTACGTACATAAACGTGTAAAAATTTGTTGTACACGTTCTTATGCCTATTATTAGTTAAATCATATTACTTTTAATTCATATCTGCTACCTTTCTAATGTACGGAGTTAAATTCCCGAAATCGGGACATAATAAATAAACAAACACCGTGTGTTTCATTTCATATCGCACATAGTCGAGCGCTATTTGCTAGTAGGCTACAAGTTTCGTGCATAGCACATTAGGGTATATGAACCAGCCACCTTTCTAGTAAGCTCCCTATTACGCGTGCCACGGCCTGTTGGGGTAGGTGCTAAAATTATTCATGTTTTTTTGATACTTTGTCTACAAGTTTAATACTACTAATAGAACATAGCACCATTAAACTTGGGGGCTATAGGGGTATAGCGATACCATTATAATTATCTTCGTGCATACCATGTAAGTATCTCCAGATATAGAACATATGTAAGAGGCGTTGCAAGCACAATACTAAGACGAATGCCATATTCGCACCAAGTATGTAAGAGGCATTGTAAGTCTGGTACTAAGTCGAATGCAATATTCGCACCACCTGGCCACGGAAGTACATCCTCCGTCGGCCGTAAGTCGAATGCCATATTCGCATCAGGATGAGTAACCTAATAATTAACCCAGCAACGGAAGTACGTCCTCCGTCGGCCGTAATTCGAATGCCATATTCGCATTATGGGTAATCTAACAATTAACCCAGCCGCATAAATACATTTTCCGCCGGCCTTAAGACGAATGCAATATTCGCACTATTGTTCGCGATTATAGGGGGTATAAGTTTACCCATTTCATCATGCAATATGTGGGATCCGCCTTCATCATTATAAATCATTCTCATCATCCTCTCGTTAGAGATGAACAAAAATGGTACCATGCCAATGCTAGTGTTACCCCGACTATAGAAAACGTATTCTTCTTACGGGGTCTTTACCGTCTAGCCACGGGAAACCAAGCGTCCGAGCACAATCACCCGACACATGTACGCGGGTGCTGCCTAAGATAGGGCATGATTGACACAGTTTGAAGATAGATATGGCGGCGTATGGTTGGAAAGTGCGAACGTCTCCGCGACGGTAAGAGTAGTCCTTTTAGTCTAGTAACCGCGGCTACGGCCACGCTTACTAGACTGGGGGGACATGATGACGTATAGTGTGGACCGACCCGGCCCACTTATACTATTATGGGCTTACTTGCTGAGGACGTATAGCATAAGTCTAGCATAACATGATCAAGAACCATATCATACTAGACTGGGGGACATGTTGGCGTATAGTCCGGAATGGGCCGGACCCAATGGGCCGAACCCGATAAAAGGGTGGCCCACATCCTACGTAACCCTAATCCATACACTATATATACAGGGGTAGGATCATCCTACCTCGACAGGTTATTCTCTACCACCTCTTTATATAACATGCTTAAACTATTCTGACTTGACTGTCGGAGGGTGGATCCCGGGCTCCGGCCTCGGGTCCCCTTCTAACCGGTTCTTCTTTGTTGACAGCACTATTTAAGCCCTGGGAAGACGACAAATGACATCAGGAGAGTCGTAAGGACCGGCCCGACCAAATTATGCATCAACAATATGAGTTTCGACTTGGAGATCAAATGTGTTTCACTGCATTAAACTAACTAGGATTCATAATCGGATTTGTGATGAACATATCAAGAAAATCACTAATTATTTATTTTAATCGATTTCAAATATTTCCCATGAACCGATTTGTTTTTTTTATAATATAGGTATTCCTAATAATTTTGTTGCCGTATTTATATATTAAAATAAACAATATTTTGTCGGGAGTCAGACTAATTATTGAATACGGATTAAAAAATAAGGCATGACAACCTCTGCTGGTTCCCTATTTAAGTATTGGCTCATGCATGCTAATATATTAATCATGTACATTTTTTCTATGATTTCATTACCATGGAATATGTAACAAAATCACTTTACAAAAAGTCACACGCTAATCATTCATGTTATGAATATTTATTAATGGGGCAATCCACCACATACCTTAACCCCCTTGTTGTTACATCTTTTGGATTGCCCTCTATTATGATTCTATTCAATGTTTAGCATATGCGATGCCTATAAATTGAGGCTCGTCTTTGTATTTGACACAATGAAAATGTATTCCATGATCTTTTTTTCTTCTAAGTTCTAAGCTTATACTTGTTGATTAATCATTATTACAAACACGTTATCAGCACGATAGTCTCAAACTGCAATCTTTGGTTTTGATCAGTATGTCTTGATGTCCATTAATTTATTAATACGGTATACAATGTGTGTTTGATGAGTTTTGTCTATCTTAAAAATTGCAGCAGGTTATGATTGTCTGACTTTGTTTTGTTTTCTATACGATAAAAGATTTGTAATTTTTAGTTAATATCTCATTCTGTGTGATATTTGCATATGTTGTGTTTGTGTGACACTTGATCAATTTTATATGTCTTTTAGGATGATGCATAATATTACACATCACCTTGTAAATTCATTTGCTTTTCTTTCACATATGTACTAGTGTAATACCCGTGCCTTGCACGGGTTACGCGTAAAAAATGAATCATTTTTTTACATAAAGAGTGGATATATATTTGGCTATGCAGAGTTTTTCGGGCACGTGTTGAAGTCGAGCTATATATGTACAACATTTGTTGAAAAATTACTTTCGGGCACCTAATATGTACACGTAATTACCTGGTAGTTTGACATTTTGATTTGAACTTAAAAAGTGGATATATATTTGGTTGTGTTTCGTGGGTAATGAGTGAAAGTGACCCGTCATATATATAGTACCATAGTGTCCTAAATCTAGACGATGCATGAGGTAACACACCCGCCAAAAAAATGAATTTTTTAAAGTTTAAACAATGCTTCTTATCTCTTTTTTGTTGAAATATCTTTCCTTGTTTGTTGGAGAAGTTTGTTTTTATACTATCAAACAATATCAAGTCAAATCCACGCCATTTTCACTTGCAACTTAACATATGAGATATGGCTTCAATCAACTTCTTTAATTAAAGCTCACACAAATTGGTATTCTTGATGTTTAAAAAAATGTATATTCGTATTGTTACAAACAACTCACACAAATTGATACTGTAGTTTTTATATATAACTGTGTTTCATGTTTCGCACAATCTTATTACACACTTATCGGTAGTTTTAATATAACTGGGTTTTATGTTCTAGCTAAAAGGTTTAGTCCTAAGTAAGGCTTAGATTAGGTATTGAATCAAGCTTTAAACGTAAATGAAATGATGGTGGTCTTAACCATGCTTGTATAGTATAGCAAAACAATATGGGGAACAACATAAGATCTTTGAAAATAGGCTTGTTATGGACCAGTTTACGTTCCAAACATTAAATTACAAAATTGTCAATAAATGTAATGGTTTTTGGGTATCCTTCGAACATAGGTGTGAAAGTTGTGTTTTTATCCCATGTGCTTTATTGTGTAACCAAACTTCCTGGATTGCAGTAAGTAGCAACAAAATAGGTAATTTTTTTATTTTCAATGGCTGGGATTCAATTTTGACACCATCTTTTTATTTTGAATGGTTGAGAACGAATGCCATGTAATAATTTTTTCTTAGTGCTACGTCGGCAATAGAAAGGGAAATTTGTGTGATTGCTATTAATACTTTCATTTGTATGTGTATTTAGATATATGAATCAATGTTCACTTGCTGCATCTTGCTATTAGGGGGTGTTTTTTTTTTCCACTAATGCCTCTTATTAGGTAAGTGGTGGGCCAAAACACCTTAATTCATCTTATTCTATACACACACCAAACCTCCCTCCACTCATTAAGAGGCATTAGTGGAAAAACCACTTAATTCATATAAAAAAAGAAACAAGCCCTTAGTGTGATATGGGTTGGTTTTAGTTAATTACATGTTTATTTGTGGTTCTGATTTAATTTGTATTTTATGTGTTTTTTTATTTCTTAATGTATACACTGACAATGGTGAATACTAAATAGACTATGGGGTGTTTACTAAATTAAGTGGTAACAAATGAAAGTCTTAACTAGCCACTTATTGAGAAGATTTTAGTTTTAATGAGTTTCTAATTAAAAGGCATTAAGGGTTGGGCTCACTCATTAAGTGAGAATAAGAGAAAAAGAAACACCCCTATGTGGGTTAAAATGATTTTCCATATAGTGCATGTGTATGTTTTTTTTGTTTCAACTTGCATCAATCTAATCAAATATAGTTAGCTTAATTTATTATTTTACTGTCGAGTAATGTGTATAATATAGTGCTTTTGGATTTATAATAAATGATATAAAGCTAGTTTCGTATTATCTATTATATAATTTGCTACTTCATTTATATTTTTTTTGCAAATGTGAACATAAATTTGTATTTCCTTTGTAGCACATTTACGTATTTTTGTATTATACATTTGTTTTTGTTGATGGTCAGTGTTGCTTTTTGTCTAATCATGTTCTTGCGTATCACTTGTATTGTGTTTGTTTAATTTCTCGTTTTCCTTTACTATTGTTATTTCTTGTCTTGTATGCTTAGTGCAATGCTTGTGTATTATATTATTATTGCTTTTGCTTCATATTGCTAATGCGCATGTTTATAATTTTGTAATGTCACAATATTCTAATACTTGATGTGTTAATTTGCAAAGTGATTAAATGTTAACTTATTTATTTGATAATATAGCTAACCATGTCGAATCTTGTGAAACTTGAATTTTTGGCTTTGGACATAAGTGGACAAAACTATTTGTCTTGGGTCGTGGATGCCGAGATATATCTTGCTGCTAATGGTCTTGGCGATACATTCCAAGCGGAAAAGGAAACAACTATTGAACAAAAGGCTAAGGCAAAGATATTTTTACGCCATCACCTTCATGAGAATTTAAAAATTGAATATCCCACTGTCAAGGACCCACTGGTCCTTTGGAACCATTTGAAGGACAGATATGAACATAAAAAACAGTGATTTTGCCGAGAGCCCGCTATGAATGGGTTCATTTAAGGTTTCAGGATTTTAAAACAATGAGTGATTATAATTCAGCAATGTTTAAAATTACCTCCCAATTAACTTTATGTGGAGAAAAAAATCACTGATGAAGAAATGCTTGAGAAAAATTTCTCTACATTTCATGCCTCTAAATTTGTTATTGCAACAACAATATCGTGAAATAGGCTTTAAAAAGTATTGTGATTTGATCTCTTGTTTACTCGTGGCTGAACAAAACAACGAACTCTTGATGAAAAATCATAAGTCACGTCCAACTGGATCTGCTCCACTTTCTGAAGCAAATGTGGTAACATATAATCAAAGTGGAAGTCGCGGTCGTGGATCAGACCGTGGACGAGGACGCGGCCATAGCCGTGGTCGTGGTTGTGGCAAGTGGCGTGGATTTGGCCAAGGTAATTATCATGGTTTTCAGTCTGGGAATAAAAGTGGTCACAAAAAGTGGCAAGACAAAGGCAAAATGATTAAAAATGATGGTGGCGAAAAAGCAAAAGGTGCCATAGAAAATGGATGTTACCGATGTGGTAGTGTTAATCATTGGGCCCGTGCATGTCGCACACCCAAGCATTTGGTGGAACTCTACCAAAGATCTCAAAAGAGCAAAGGAAAAGGGGTCGAAGTTAACTTGGCATACCAAGACAAGAAAATTGATAACTTTGATATTGATAGCTTTGGTATTGATAGCCTTGATGTTGATCCAAAAGACCAAAATGATACCACTCACTTGGATGTTAGCGATTTCCTCACAAATGAGTGATCCATAAAGCCGATAGTAAGAAGGTCAATAAAGCCAAGAATAAAACGTCTTCGCGTGGACGATGATATGAGATGGACTTTATCTATAATTACGCACTTGGATTAATAAAACATGTTATTTCTTTTTAATTTTTCTTTTCGTTGAACATTTTACTTATATTATGTTATTTTTTATGCTAAATTAATAGATAAAATGTTTTCAAAACTTGATGACAAGAAATAGAAAAAAGGAATTGTGTGCAATATGAAGTTTGTAATATTGTTGTGAAGGATTGTTAAAGTTTGTCAAAGAGTCATAAGTTGATTGATTTTGTGATATCTAGTTTTATTATATATATTTGTGACTTTATCATGTGATTTTATTTCTTTTGTAAGACACTTGGTTAATTAATAAATAGCATACTTTACTAGTATAGATTTTACTTTATTATGTGATAATGTCGTAAGTTAATATTTTAATAAACTGTGTAAAAGACATAAAAGAGCTAATCAGAGAAATGTTAGCTCTTCATATTATTCGACTCTTACATAAAAAAAAGGTGCGATTAAAGCACATGTGGTCATAAAGTATAATTTTATGAGCCAAGTTTGTTGTAATAATTTGCATGAGTGGTTGGACCATCCCGAGTCAATGCTGATGCGAAATGTATTGAAGACCATAAGTTTCTTGGAAGATATATTTGATTGTTCTCATTGAAAGTTAATTGTTCATCAATCATCACCAAAATAAAGTAAGGACTTTGTCCGATAAAATTTTGGAAATAATATAAAGGAGATGTATGTAGGCCTATACATCTGAAATGTGGATCATTTTGAGTTTTAAAATCGATGCATCATCAAAATGATCATCAAATACACAACTTAAAGTTAGTGTGGTTAGTGGCTCGACTTATAAAATAGGAGCATGGTTTTCTAAATTATATTATTGAGAATACTGGTGAACACTTCCAAGTATTAGGCGATTATTGGAATAAGTGTTGAACTTAAAGGTAGCCCATGTTCATACACGAATTGCTTTTGTTGAAACGTTTATAAAACGTCTTTAGTTGATTGCGAAGCTAATAATTATGAGAACAAATCTATTAGTTTATGGGGCATGTTATACATATGAATTCGCATCTTGCTAACAATCTATAATGATTACTCCCCATTAGAATGGTTTTTGGTCACAAACCATATAGTTCCCATTGAGATATTTTAATTGTGCAATATATACTAAATCCGCCACAATGCACAAAATAGGATATTAAAGTTGATAATTCATTCAGGGGGATAATGAGCAGCATAAAATTTGGAATAAATTATGATAATACAAATGGTGATCCTCACACCAATGTATATGTTAGATGATATCATTTCATCACCAAAAAACCAAAATAAGAGAAAAGATTTTAGAGAGAGAAAGAACTAGTAAAAGAGATAAAGAGAAAATGGTTACTTGTTAAGAAGAGGAAATGAGAAGCAACACCCTCTCCACACTTGGAGAGGGCTTTATATAGTTACAAGAGATAAAACCCTAGATGGTTTGTTTGGACTTTATGTTGGGTCGGACCTAATACAAATGGGTTTAAGCCCGTCACTAAGGCCTAACTAGCTTAGCGTAATTCCTGTAAAACTACGTTTTCTTATACAAGGCTCGGGAGTGATAATGACCATCACTTTACTAAAAACACGGCAAATAATCTCCCCCTAAAGGGTGGTTATTCAATTGTGGATCCTTCTTGTGACGTCTTGAGTCTTGGAGCCTTGTGTTCTTGGGAATTCTTTTAAAGATCCTTTTGCATGCTTGTGATCTTGGATCTTGACCTTTAAATTGATATTCTTTGACAAAATACTGATATCGTGGTCTTTGGCCTTGATTTTTCTTGACTACTGAGATCTCTGAATCTTTAACTACTGTGATCTCTGATCTTTATCCTTGAATCTCTTTAGGCCGCCCTTGCGATTTGTGTCTCCACCCTCATGATCAAGGTCTTGAAAGCTTGCAACAATCCCTCTTCAACATTTTTCTTTACCATGATTACTTGTAACCACATAATGGTATGTGTTGTATTGATCACTTGTAAGATATATCTTTGTTATTGTCCAGCAATCGTGTCAAAAATCGTTCATTTTAGGATGTGCTTGTACTTCAGAGTTGCGGACATTCTTTGATAAGTTTGAGCGTTCATCAGGTATATTATCTTTGTCACGATTATGCCATGGAGGTCTTGAATCTTGACTCGCTGGAACTTGAGTTTTGTTACACCGTCTCACTTATACCGCTAAAAAGTGATGTTAGTGTATAAACAGCAGTATTAGACGAATATGGCTTTGTCATTCATCTTGAGTCAGTTACATTAACCCTCCTCCGGTTCCTTGAGGACCGTTTTTACAGTATTAATTTTTTATACTGTGATCAGGTAGGTTACAAAATTTAGAATGTAACCTTCTTGCAGGGTTTCAAGCTTAAAGTATTAGTTCCTCTAACGCGATTGCATTTGATTCACTGTATCATATTATTTCATGACCAGACAACGTCTCAAAGCCGACAGCCGGCTCAAGAGTGAATTAGATAGTTACTTTCTTCTGATTGATGTCGGCAATTATAGACTGGACCAAAAATCGGATATCTAGTTGTACATGCTTGATTCAGATTTAGAATCTCGCCAAGTCTCCAACTACCAAGAGCTTGTTTGATGGTTTGTTTGATGTTGGCTCAAGAAGGATTTCCATCATCACTGTGAATACTAAAGAGTATCACTCTGATGTTCTGGAAATTATCACAAGGATAATGGGTAGGACTTATTGATACCAAATGCTGTATAATGATGTACGACATTTTGTATATTGAAATTTGTGTCCTTGTGAGATTTTTGATGGATCTCGTTGGCTCTACACTCTATAAGTGCACATTTGTTATTTGGTAATCGAAGGCTGGAGCGGACTGCCACCTTTTCAATATCAACGATCTCAGACTGAGAAAGCCGATAGAAACGTGTTGATCTCCGTGAGAAATGATACAGAAATCTTTTGAGAGATTCTGAATGGTTAGGGAGGGTTGTGCATTGCATCACTAGGTCCATGATGTCAGTCTTCAATATCATAATCATCTTTGTGATTATCGATATATTATGTATTGACCCGGTTTCTGCCTAGGGTTGTATGGAGGGCTTCTTTCTTTTTACCCTTTATCCTTACAATTCTTTTTCATTCTTCAACCCCTTTAGTGATTACCGAGACTTCATGACTAGTACCTTGTTGGGTTTGTTCTAGCACTAGCTCCATCTCAGTCGGCACTATTCCCTTATTCTCACTTTACTCCTTTTTTCAATCATACCTAGGACTTCTACTCTAACTAATAGAGTGTTCCTGGGTAGATCCCTCTAGTTTTGGCTAGATCATGGAACTAATATACCTAACCTTAACCGCCTTATAACTCCTTGAGAAACAACAGTTGATCGGTCTTTGGGGTATTGCCATGAAGATCTATAAAACCATTTGATAAAAAATAATCAACGTGTCTGAGAAATCATTTGAGACACATTGAGTGTTTCCAGAGTTGCCAAATAGCCCTCTACACATATGCACTCTATTATGAAAGAGTTTTTCACATGCGAAGTTTGGGAACGCACTTATAGATTGAAGATCATATATGTTATTAATCCGTATTGATCACATTTTAATCACTATTCTCCCCCTCAAAAATTGCATATGTGTTTACAATTTTTGACAATTAGTGAATTACAAACAAGTTAATGTCCGGAATTCACATGAGCCTAACTAAGTCTTGGGAGAACAAGAGTGCATGCAGAATGAATCATATTATTATACTCCCCCTCAATTATAGAATAGAGTGAAAACTTAGAGTGGGAGTTTGTTGAGCACATAATTTTAAAAGAATTTGAAATTTTCTTTTTGAAAATATCTTGAAAAATTATGCTCAACAGGAAAATATGTGAGATATATCTAATTTACCATTATTTTCCTTAGTTCTTCTCTTGAGCATTCAAAACTTTGAAGGTTTATATGACTTTGCTCAAGACTAAGAAGATATGAACTTCCCGTTGTTTAGGATAAATGTGCATAAATGAATATTTTCCTTTCTTTGAAGACCGAGACCTAAGCTGACATTTACTTAGAATTCGTAAAGAAAAAGTAAAAGGACATGTTTTGAAAACATTTAAAACTCTCGCTCGAACTTTATTTATTCATTCGTGCTAATATTAATCAACATTTCTAGGTGCGCAAATGTTATCGATTGTGGAGAGACATGCCGGAGAAGATTATTTTTGTATTTTTGAAATTTTCTGATTTTGTATTTTGCTTTTATAGGTTTTATATTTTTGTATTTTATTTTTCTGATAAAATATATTTATAAATTAAAATAAAGAGAAAGATCAAAAATATTTACAAGTCGAAGTTTCCATCAGCAGTGATAGTTGTTGCTAGAGTTAAAGTAGATGAAGTTGAATCTTGTTGTTGATGACGTTTATCGGATGCATCAGCAGTAGTAACAGCGGGAGACTTTGAAACAACTTGATTTTCTCTATTTGAATGATTCGTCGAACAAATAACCGAATAGACTTTCCAACTCTATCATCGACGTCATGACTATCATATCTACTGAAGTGAAAACAAGAAGATTTCTCTTTTTTTTAAGGTAAAGTGCACTGAAGCGTACTCTCCTCTTTTATTTGAAGCTCGGGTTATGCACTGAAGTGTGCATAAGCCATAAAACTGGAGATTAGAGAACAACAATCGGATAGATAGAAGTATCTTGTTTCCTTAGTCTTGATAACCTGCCAAGAAGAGAAGTAGAAATCGGAAACCCTTTGCTTGAAGGTTCCGAGGGATTAGAAGTACTTGCATTGTCACACACAAATTTTTCAGACTTATTCTCGGTGTTATTGGATGCAGTTAATTTTCCACATATGGCAAAAATTCTTCCAGTTGGAATCCACCTAAGGCAAGTTCTAGGTTTGCTAGGCCTAGATGAAGCAAGACTTCCTTTGGACCCTAACTCCTTCGAATTCTTGGCATTTGCCTTATATTTCTTTTGATTTTCACATATTGTGACATTGGCACTTTGGTTATCAGCATGATAATTCATGCTATTCACATAATTAAGCACGCAGACATCATGATTGGCAGTAACAAAACATTGCTTACACATAACACAATCAATTTCGGATTTAGCATTTCGAATGGCAAGTGTAATGTTATTACATTCAGATGACATGTGCTTTTAATTCTTAGGAATTTGGGAATTCTTATGGTTTTCTTCTATTTTCTCGATGGTATTCGAGAGACAACTACTCTTAGACTTAGATGGAACCCTATCAGTATTAGAATTGCTCCTAGGATGTAGTCTTCTAGTCTTAGCAGTGTTGTTTACTCTGGTAGAAGAAAAACCGTTCGAGTCAGAATTAGCTTGTTGCTTATGAATAACATTTGGTTGTGAAGCAGTGATTGGATTTATCCTAACACTTGTTTTAATGGGTTTTTTTGGGAATAACATTATCTACCCTAGAGGTCTTAGAAGGATTAGGCCTAAAGATTCTAGGGGCAATCACATTAACAATTTGCACAACTTTTGATTCTCGTGTGGAAGGTGCCGAGTTTGAAGTGACTGGTTTAGACAAAGCATTTGTCTTATCAACTTTGGGAGAACCAAGGATTTCGGAAAAGGAGTGACAGAATAAAGTTTTGGTTTATACGAAGAAGAAGGTGGTTTTCCTAAGATTGATTGCTTTGTAAACATAGTATTCGTTCTCGTACCTTTTGTGGTGCCTTTTGTTTTAGAAACCTTATCAAATAACTAGGCTCTTAGCTTAGCATTTTCATAGATTGTGTTATACAATTGTTTTTGCAAAGAGTCAATTATTGAATTGGTCTGAGCTTATGTCACTTTGATAGAGTCAAACAGGTTCTTGTATGTGGTCTTAAGATGAGCATTTTCTTTGGCATAACACAAAACCTGAGAATCTAATGACACGTTGTCATCTTTCGGTTTCTGAGACAAAGGGTCAAGGGTATTTGATGCACATTGAGTATCACTACTCTTACCCTTGAGATCTCCCAACTGAGCTTGCAACCGTTTGATCTTTTGTTGCATGTCATTATAAGGCTTATCATACAAAATCTTGTCATATTTTCATTCTTCACATTTTGTGTACCAATTATTCCAAAGAACACCGTATTCTTTTTCCTTTTTGATAGTGCAATTTTCAAGTTTTTCTTTCGTATGATCAAGCTCGGTTTGGAGATCAGTATACTGCACTTTGTGAGTAAGCATATTGAATATATTATGATCATAACAATTTTCATCTTTGGGTACCTCAGTTGATCCATCTGAGTCATAGACGAGAGCATTGTCAGACTGAGTTCCAGATGTGTATGCTTGCTGCAATGTATCCTCTGAAGTGCAGTTCACTTTTACTCTCTTAATTTCTTCATAAGCATCTGTAGCAGCCATGAACTCAAATTCCTCTTGAGTGCTTTAGATCCCTACTTCTTCCTCTTGAGCAATATGCAGTTGTTGCTGAAGATAAGCAACATCCTGTTTCCTTGGCTTTACTGTGCAGTTGCTGGTATAATGACCCTCTCCTCGACAGTTGTAACACCTTACCAGATTACCATTGATACCATTACCATTACCCTCAGCCGGTGTTGTAACAACATTTCCATTCCCATACTGATTTGCAATTTCCGAAACAACACTAAGCCCATTCATATTTTCAACATTCTGAATACCCGGATTCTGAACTGCATTTTGCCCAACCTCATTCCCATCATTATGCACAACACTTTGTCTCACCTGATTTCTAACATTGTTATCAACCATTTGCATTTTGATGTCTTAGCTTGTGTTTATATTCGGTTGTGCAATTTGACTATTGCGGGGAATTAATGAACTTCTTTAGTTGTTGTTTGTTGGAATGGTGTTGAATTTGAATGCTTTAGCCATTAAAGCAAGTGCCTTGTTCATTGCAGTTGTGGGATCTGAACTATCTCTGAGATTCTGCATTGGTTGTGGCATGTAGTTCGTGTTGAATGAAGGTTGTTGGACAAAGTGTTTGTTGGGTTGTGGATGTTGTATGTAGGTAATATGTGATGATTAATCTGGGTGAAACGGTGTCTGAGTGTTTGCCATTAATGCCAAAGGATCATGTGTGTTTGCTAGTCGTTGTGCTCTAATAGCATTGATGTCTTTTTGAGTCGACATTGCAAAAGTGATGTGAAATGATATGCAAGGATCTTAAGTTGGTAAAGTGATTGTTATTGTGGATTGAAACCAATTAACGTTCATGGGATTTTACAAGTCTATGATTTAAACCGAGAAAATAAATGGAATCTTTTGAGGGATTTTACAAAATCAAGAAGAAACCGTGAAACAATAATTAATTGATGTTGAAATCGTTGTTGTAATTGAAGTACGTGAGCTTTTGTAACGCTTGTTGAGCTAATAGGACTAACGGTGCAACCACAATTCAATTTGGAGGACAAACGGTTGAATTATAAGAACCAAGGACTAATGGTGCAAAACAATTCAACAAGAAGGGTTAATAATCAAGTAAGGACGAGAGATGAAATGGCCTTAAAATGCAGGGACTGCATGTGACATTTTTGAAAACTTGATAATTAATAAAAGAGTAAATTACACGGTTCGTCCCTGTGGTTTAGGCCAAATCCCTATGGTCGTCCCTGATCTCTTTTTTTTGCTTCGTTAATCCTTAAAAACAAACTATGTAACACCATCAATCCCTATCTCTAACGATCGTTATTTTTCTTAGTTAAGTTCCGTTAACACCATCCACATGCGTCACACGTGAGGGTATTTTTCTCCTTGTCTTTTTGCCCCCTTTACAATACTTTTTTATAAAATAAAAAGTATATAATTTATAAAAATATTTATACTTCGAAAAAATATTTATTAAAAAATATATATACATCGAAAATTTTTATAATAGTTTTATACTTCAAAAAAATATTTATACTTTGAAAAAAAAAATTAAATACTGTGAAAAAAAGTATTTTTATACTTCTAAATAAAAAATTTATACATCGAAAAAAAAAGATTTATATACCTAGGATGCATCCATACGCTCCCTACAAATCAAATCATATATGGCCAAGTGCATAATAGAGCACAAAAAAAGGATTATTAAAAAATATTTACCATATTTTATTTTTAAAATTGTTTAGAATTTTATACGTCGAAAAACATATTTATACTTTGAAAAAAATAATTTTTTTAAATTTTTTATAAAATAAAAATTTTATACTTCGAAAAATTTTATAAAAATTTTATTCTTCGAAAAATATATTTATACTTCGGAAAAAATATTTATAAATTTTTTACTTTATAAAAAATTTATAAATATTTTTTTCGAATCCTTTTATTTCGAAGTATAAAATTTTATTTCAAAGTATAAAATAAAATACTTTTTTTTCACAGTATATAATTTTTATTTTTAAAAAAATATTTTTTTTGACGTATAAATATTTTTTTTGATGTATAAAACTTTTATAAAAATTTTCGTAGTATAAATATTTTTTTCGAATATTTTTTTATAAATATTTTTTTCGAAGTATAAATATTTTTATAAATTATATACTTGTTATTTTATAAAAATTTTAAAAATATATATTATAAACCGGGCAAAAAGACAAGGACAAAAATACCCTCACGTGGATGGGGTTAACGGAACTTAACTAAGAAAAATAACGATCGTTAGAGATAGGGATGGATAGTGTTACATAGTTTGTTTTTAAGGATTAACGAGGCAAAAAAAAATGATCAGGGACGACTTTAGGGATTTGGTCTAAACCACAGAGACGAACCGTGTAATTTACTCTTAATTAAAATTTCCCTCCTTTTATATTTCTTCTTCGTTTGAATTTTTTTGCAATTAGGTTACATTTTTGTTTTTCTTCTTACGAGTCCGTTCGGTTATCGTCGGTAAGAAGTAAATACACCACATTGATCGAAAAGATGTCACGATCACGATGGTACAAGTTAAACGTCCCGTAGTGCACCGTCACTCGAACTCGAAAAATCCGAAATGGCTTCGGTTGCCACACAAAATTGCTAGTTCGGTTGCCACACAAAATTGCTAGTTTGGTTGCCACACCAAATTGCTAGTTTGGTTGCCACACAAAATTGCTAGTTCGGTTGCCACACAAAATTGCTAGTTCGGTTGATGAAGAAGTTGTTAATCTGGTTCCTCTTCACAAAGACCTTGATAGTTCATCTTCACTAAAAACAAAAACGTACAACGTTGTCTTCTTGCAAAAAAAACCCAAAACGTCCTTTGTCCTTGTTGCTAGAATTATGGATCTGTGTCTCCCTTTTGATTCAAACCGTGGAGACCACAAAGAGAATAAGCCAAGAAATAGCTTACCAAATAAGCTACTTTACACCATAATAAGCCACGGACAGAAGCTCAAATAAGCTCGAAAATAAGCCACGATAAGCTACAAATGAATTGAAGGTGAAAGTTTCAAGCTTTAAGGTTAGAAACTAAGTAAAAACCAAATACAAGAGTAAACCGAGACCTAATAAGCTATAAAAAGCTTTTTGAACCAGAAATGTAAGCCACGAAAAAGTTGAAATAAAATAAAAAATGCTAGTTATGGATTAGGGAAGGAAGAAGCACGCATGATATCAAAATAAGTAAAAAAGAAAGATGAGCCATGATAAACTACACTAAAAAAACTAAAAGAAACAGTTTTATAAACTTAATGGGCCACGTTAAAAGAAAAAATGTGTAAAAGAATCTGTTTAAGCAATGTGTAGGCCATGAACAGTTTCAATAACACGCAAATAATGATTTTGAAATAACAAAAATATTAAAGTACATATTGTATATTTAGTGTAATCGGCCCATTGGCCCGAACCCATAGTCTAGAATCTTCCTTTGTATCCTATATATAGGTTGGCTATTATCAATTATAATCTAGCAATCAATCACAGTTATCATTCTATATCTTTTATGGTAATCAGAGCCTAATATTAATCTTCCTGTGATCTTCTCCTTACTTTTCTCTCATAACACACTACTTATCTCTCCCTTCCATAAAAAAAAAGTTACTGTTCATCGGCGCCACTATTCATCAGTGAGTACTGTTCATCAGCGGGTACTGTTCATCGAAAAAAAAATTGTTCTTATGGCTTCTCATGATCTGCAATGGTATATGGATACCGAAGCAACTTCTCACCTTTCATCTTACACCGGTAACCTTCAAACCTCTTTTCTTAATCGTAATTTTCATTCAGTTATTGTCGAAAATAGATCATCTATACCTGTCACCCACTCTGGACATGTACAAATCCCTAATCCATATCGCCTACTCCACCTTAAAAATGTTCTTGTCACACCAAATATAATTAAAAACCTTGTTTCTTTATGTAAATTCACCACTGATAATAAATGCTCCATTGATTTTGATCCCTATGGTTTCACTGTACGAGATTATCATACCCGTCAAACTCTTCTTAGTTGTGACAGCACAGGTGATCTATACCTCTTACACGTTGCCGCCTCAACCTTTGCCCTACTTACTAATAATCATTCCCTTTGGCATCAATGTCTTGGTCACCCCGGTGACAATGTAATTCAAACCCTGTCGTCACGTGGCCTTGTGTCTTATAATAAACAAAACACTCAACACTTGTGTCGTGCCTGACAGTTAGGGAAACAAACAAAACTTCCCTTTCAACGATCTACCTCTATTGTCACATCTCCTTTTGACATTATTCACTCAGACCTTTGGACATCTCTTGTCTCTAGCATGAGTGGATATAAATACTATGTCCTTTTCTTAGATCACTATTCACATTTTTTGTGGGTCTATCCATTTCACAGAAAATCTGATGCACAGTCAAAACTTCTACACTTTCGTGCATTTGTAAAAACCCAATTCAACCGTGAAATTAAAGCTTTCTAATGTGATCGTGGTGGAGAATTTGACAACAACTCCCTCCATGAATTATTTGCCACTAATGGCATTCAATTTAGTTTCTCATGCCCACGTACATCTCAACAAAATGGCAAATCTGAACGCATGATTCGTACTATCAATAACGTAGTATGTTCTCTCATCTTTCAAGCCTATCTTCCTCCCGAGTATTGGGTCAAAGCACTACTTACTACCGTTTACTTACTTAATGTCCTCCTCTCCACCTCTATCAACAATGACATCACTTACACGAAATTATTTAACAAACAAACCTCTTACACCCACCTTCGCACGTTTGGATGCATTTGTTACCCTTACACCTTTCCACCGCACAAACTTGCCCCTCGTACCACACCATCTATCTTTCTCGGGTACCCTTACAATCATCGTGGATATCGGTGCCTTGACCTGAACACCAACAAAATCATTATTTCTCGTCATGTCACATTTGATGAAACTGTCTTTCCCTTCGGCTCCATGACTCCAACTCAACCCCCCTCATACCAATTCTTAGATGATAATCTCGACACCTCCCCCATTGCAATTTGCCTTCTTACCACACCTACTTCTCCTCAACAAACACTACCTCAAACCACACCACAAACAACCCCACATGCAACACCACAAACAACATATGTAACTCCGTTGCCAGCACCATCACCACTAAACACAACGCTACTACCAAATACCCCACCACCAAACACCTCGTCACCGCCACCACCACCACCACCACCACCACCACAATCTACCTCGCAACACCCTATGGTCACACGTTCTAAAGTTGAAATTGTGAAAGCTAACCCTAAATATAACTTCCATGTTACCACCTCATCCCCCATCCCTAAGTCTCCTTTCTATGCCCTACGAGATCGTAACTGGAAACAGGCTATGTGTGACGAATATAAAGCTCTCATCAACAATGAAACTTGGGTGCTTGTTCCTCGCCCACCAAATGTCAACATTGTCCGCTCCATGTGGTTATACAAACATAAATATAATGCCGACGGGTCCTTAAGTCGGTATAAAGCCCGACTAGTTGCAAATGGTCGTAGTCAACAACAAGGCATCGACTGCGATGAGATATTTAGCCCTGTTGTCAAACCTGCTACCATTCAGACTGTTATTAGCCTTGCAGTTTCTTGACAGTGGCCTATTCATCAGTTAGATGTGAAAAATGCATTTCTTCACGACCATCTTACAGAGACAGTTTACATGCACCAGCCACCAGGATTTATTGATTCAGCTCATTCTGATTATGTTTTCCTTCTGCAAAAGTCGCTTTATGGCCTTAAGCAGGCCCCCCGAGCTTGGTTTCATTGATTTTCCAGCTATGCTATTCTAGCCGGGTTCTATCACAGCAAAACCGACTCGTCTCTTTTCATCTTTCACAAGGGGCCAGACACGGCTTACTTACTACTGTATGTGGATGATATCATTCTTACAGCTTCTTCTACTTCGCTCCTGCAACATATCATCTCTTCACTACATGTGGAATTTGCTATGATAGACTTTGGCCCACTTAACTATTTTCTCGGTATATCTGCCACGCATACTACCTCTGGCATATTCTTGTCTCAGACGAAATATGCTACCGAGATTCTTAAGCGGGCACATATGCTTAATTGTAACCCTTGCACGACTCCAGTTGACACTGAGAAGAAGCTTAGACCTGAAGGATCACCGGTCACTGATCCTACTTTATATCGCAGCCTTGCGGAGCACTTCGGTACCTTACCTTTACCCGGCCCGATTTGTCATATGCAGTTCAACAGTTATGTCTTTACATGCACGATCCTCGAGAGCCACACCTTAATGCTATGAAATGTGTTCTTTGTTATTACAGATATTTCGATCTACTACATCACAACTTATTGCCTACTCTGATGTTGACTGGGGTGGTTGTCCGGCTACGCGCCAGTCTACTTCTGGATGGTGACAACCTCTTGACGTGGTCCTCCAAACGTCAGGACACGTTGTCTCATTCTAGTGCTAAGGCTGAATACCGCGGGGTTGTGAATGTTATAGCTGAGACATCTTGGATTCGCAACCTCCTTCGTGGGCTTCATACCCCACTTTTCACAGCGACCTTGGTCTACTGTGATAATGTGAGTGCCGTATACATGTCTGCAAACCCGGTGCAACATAAGCGGACATTGACATCCATTTTGTTCATGACAAAGTAGCAGCAGGTCATGTTTGAATTCTTTATATCCCTTCTCGATTTCAGTATTCAGATATCTTCATAAAAGGACTCCCATACCCGTTGTTTACTGATTTTAGATCCAGTTTGAGCGTCCGTAAATCTCTCACTCCAACTGCGGGGGCGTATTAAAGTACATATTGTATATTTAGTGTAATCGGCCCATTGGCCCGAGCCCATAGTCTAGACTCTTCCTTTGTATCCTATATATAGGTTGGCTATTATCAATTATAATCAAGCAATCAATCACAGTTATCATTCTATATCTTTTAAAAAACACAAACCTTTTTTTTTTACTTGACGAAAACAAGAAAATCGAAAAAAAAGACGAATCCTAAATAAGCTCAAACAAACTATCACAATGAGACTACTAAACCCAACCTAGGCTCTTGATACCACATGTTAGATGATATCATTTCATCACCAAACGCCTAAAATAAGAGAAAAGATTTTTGAGAGAGAAAGAACTAAAAAGAGAGACAAAGAGAAAAATGGGTACTTGTTAAGAAGATGAAATGAGAAGCAACACCCTCTCCACACTTGGAGAGGGCTTTATATAGTTACAAGAGATAAAACCCTAGATGGTTTTTTGGACTTTATGTCTGGCCGGTCGTAATACAAATGGGCTTAAGCCTGTCACTAAGGCCTAACTAGCTTAGAGTAATTCCCGTAAAACTACGTTTTCTTATACAAGGCTCGAGATTGATAATGACCATCACTTTACTAAAAACACGGCTAACAGAATATGAACTTGAAGTTCAAGGGACAATATACATTCCAGATCTAGTAATTTCCAGACATGTTTAGTGACCTAAATAAAGTGACTAGATCATATACGCTGCTAGAGCTCCAATTACAATGTATGTCCCAACAATAAGACAAATGAATGGTAGTATGTCTATGGCACATCTACAACGTGATAGACTAATCAATTCCAAATAAAAGACCTCGAATGAAGATATAAAATGGAGCAAGAAAGTTAAGATGGTCGGATCGAGGTAATAAAGACCCCATAACAGTCTCCTAAAGAGACACTAGACATGAAGGTAATTGAAAAACACCTGGTACGTGAAAAAAATTATGAGATCTCAATAAATGATATAATGCAATGTCTAGTGAAATGTGGAATCGAAAAGAAATGAATCGACGTCGATAACTATATATGATAATGCACACGGAAATGATCATGTAAATAAATAATAGAGCGCTAAAACGAATGTGAGGACCTTGGATTAATGAATGGCAAAATTTCAATGACGCAAGTAAGTAAGAATGATTGAAATCTCTTGTGATGAAACATGTGTTTGAGACTTAGAAGTCCATATACATAAATGTATAAATCTTATTGGATATGCATTGGTCGTTATGAGAAAGAGAAATTAAATTATGCATAAGATACAAGTGATGGCACACATATATTTTCTTAAAGACTTGGAAATTATCATAGATACATGTTCACATGTGGTGGATCCAATAATGTATTTTAATATTATTTAAGTCTCGCAATGTGACAAATAATTGATTTACGTCTAATAGTTAAATGAATAGAGCTCATGTGATGTAGAGATTTCATTACAAGATATAAAATGCATGAAGCATGCTGGTGAATTATAATGCTTAAAGCTTATAAGAAAAGTTCTCGAGAACGCTACTTGATTGTATTGAATTAATCATGTTTTGGGCATATGTGTAACAATCGCCTTGGTGAATCTTTATTAAAGGAATGATACGAAAAATGATTATATTTGCCCATGCATTCTTATAAAAGGATATGAACATTAACATTTCATAATTGTTGTGTATGTTGATGATTTGAATATAATCAGAACCCTACAAAGGCAGTTGAATGCTTAAAGAAAGAATTTGAGATGAAAGACATTGGAAAAACAATTTTTGTTCCAGATTACAAATTAAACATCTAAAGAGGAATCCTCAATCACCAAAATGCATACATAGAGAAGTTGCTAAAAAGATTTTATATGGACAAATCCCATCCATTGAGCACCCGAATGGTTGTAAGGACCCTAGATGTTGAAAAGGACCCTTTTCGGCCTCTAAATGGCGACGAGGAAATTCTTGGTCCAGATTTACCTTATTTATGTGTATCTCATTGGGGGCGAAAAACAAATCGACATCTCGATGTGATACAGCCTTTTCGATTTTAGTTGGGAAAGAACTACATTGTTATTTCTTGCGAGTCATACACGGCCTGATATATCATTTTTGTTTAACTTACTGGCAAGATATAGCTCGTGCCCAACAAGGAGACATTGGAATAGGGTGAAGCAAATATTTCACTATCTTCAAGGTACAAAAGATATGAGTTTATATTATACTAACCTATCCAAAAGAAATCTAGTTGGTTTTGCAGATTCGGGATATATGTCTGATCCCCACACTGGTCGGTCCCAAACTGGATATGTTTTCACAAGTTCTAATACTGCTATTTCATGGCGTTCTGTCAAGCAAACAATGAGTGCCACTTCATCGAATCACGTAGAGATCTTAGCCATCAATGAAGCGAGTCAGGAAGGCGTATGGTTGAGGAGTGTGATACAACTTATTCGTGAATCATGTGAGATTTCTTCAGGCGAGGAGGCTTCAACAGTTGTACATGAAGATAATGCAATATGCATTGCTCAACTTAAGGACAGATACATCAAAGGTGACAGAACCAAGCATAATCTACCGAAGTTCTTTTTCACTCATAACTTGCAGAAGAGTGGTGACATTGTTGTTCAAAAGGTTCGTTCAAGCGATAACCTTGCAGACTTATTTACCAAGGCACTTTCTACTGCAACATTTAAGAAGTTGGTTCATGGCATTGGAATGCAAAGACTCAATGAACTTAAATGATCTAATCATCAGAGGGAGAATATACGTCACAAGGAGAATATACTCGTTGCACTCTTTTTTTCTTAGCTATGGTTTTTTCTCACAGAGTTTTTCCAAGCAAGGTTTTTAATGAGGCAACACATCTAAGTGTATAAGAACCAATGATGGATAGCCAAGAGGGAGTGTTATGAATATTTATTAATGTGGCTATCCACATACCTTAACCCCCTTGTTGTTACATCTTTTGAATTGCCCGCTATTATGATTGTATTTAACGTTTAGCATATGAGATGCCTATAAATTGAGGCTCATCTTTGTATTTGACATATCAATGAAAATGTATTCCATGATCTTTCTTTTCTTCTAAGTTCTAAGCTTATACTTGTTGATTAATCATTATTTAGAACAATTCACTAATACTATTTATTATTACAAACACCAATCATTCACTAATCTCCACAGATATTGATATAACATTAATAGCACAGTTGTAATAGGATTGAATATGTCATACAAAGTAATAATCCATAAAAGAAGGAATTTTACATCATTGATGATGCACATTTTCTAATGATGTTTGGTTACTATTCTTTTATGTTTGACAATTGACAAGTAAACTGACTTGTTTCCCAAACAAAAGAACATCAATGTATACTTGTTACTAGGAAGGAAAGAGCAAAATGGATGTTGACCCACATCACATGTTTGGATCCGACAATAATTCATGTGCATCATATCATATCATATACAAAACACTTTAAATAATACAACTAGTATAAAAATGATATTGGAAGGTTCCTATTTTCCAAAAAAACCGCGTCATAGCACACCTATTAATTTGGACTCAAAAGTTTTCCATCTTATAAATAACAATCACCTTCATTTCATTTCCTCAAACTCCTTCAAACTCACTCTTGGATCATCAATCTCTAAATAGCACAAAAACAACTTTGGACATGGGTGCATGCATGTCTTCAGCAGGTGACTCGATACACAAATCGACTAATTATGCCTTTGTTATATCAACCAAAGGCGAATTACGACAATATCCAACACCCATAATTGTCTCTGAGGTTCTTCAATACGAGAAACCTTCTTTGTTTGTTTGCAACTCCGACAACTTGTATCAAGACCAAGATATCCCTTCTTTGGATTCAGAAGACGAGCTTGATGCTGGTCAGATTTACTTTATTCTTCCGAAATCAATGCTTGCTCGTCATCTTAGTGCCTCCGATATGGCTTCACTAGCTGTCAAAGCCAGTCTTGCTCTTGATTCCAATTCAAATTCGAATTATTCCCATGTAAAGAAGGAAAAGAATAACAATGCTCGTATATCGCCTATGGTGTAGATGGAAACGAGTCAGGTTAATGTTGTTGTCTATGAAGAGGAAAACAAGCAGAATTATTATAAGAATGGAGGTTTACGAGTGTCGAAATCAAGATCTATAAGGAAGATGCCAAGATCAAGGAAAACGAGATTGGCGGCTCGATCCTTCAGGCTTAAGTTGTCTACAATATACGAAGATAATTAGTTTACTACTCATAGTATAATTCATGACATGAGTTTTTTTTGGTGTCAATGCGAACCTGTCGTGATCTATATATGTATGTACAGATTTTGAGCTTGGCATGATAGATAATTTTTTGTTACATCCAGAATTGCTTGGTGTTTCAATCCGAAGAGAATGTTGTTAGAATGTACAAAGAAGTTAAATTTTCTAATGATTGATGAATTTTCTTATTTCCTCTGTTTTAAGTGAACCTGTCGTGATATATATATGTATATGAATTTTTTGCTTTTTAGTAAACTTACACATTCCCAAGTTATTATTAATGACGTTGTGAGCCTAATGGATCAAACTACTCTTCCACTGATTGTTGCATGGAATTGATCAGTTGGTAATCAAGAATCATCAACTAAGGTAATTAAATCTCTCTAGTATCATATGACGTCGTATGTATCAGATTAAATCCTACTACAATTTTATAGATTTTTGTTTACATATCTTACACTCATAAACAAGTTTTGGTTTCAAGTCCAGTATCGTTTGGCGTGCGCATCAATGCATTAGGAGCTCTGTCCACATCTATCTTACAATTTTAAACGAAATATAGTCCCACTTGTACGTACTACAAGAAAGAATGTGAAATTAAAAGCAAGGAAAAAGTGTAATGTAAGTTGCAAACCTGCGAACCATAAATCCCAACATCTCACGTGTGCCTTGTTGTATAACTTAATTAATAACTATCAATTGCACGAGCACGATTACTTTTGCATTAAATGTTACATTTGCATTTCACATGTCATAGAGTGTATTTTGTTAAATACTTCATATAATATAATACGCTATTTGTTGCAAACGAGGATTTTCACACGTGGGTTGCCCTGGGTCGGTCCTGCGTTTTATGCTGCCATGGGCGAAATGATCAAACGATGCCCCTATTAGATGTCGCAAACACACTATTCTCTACATATATAGCTCGCCCTTGTTAGATGCCTTATACATCAAGTTATTGACATTTAACAATTTGTTGTATTTATCTACAATTTGATATAAAGTGTTTATATAAAATGTAATTATGAGACTAATAGTGTAAGAACACCAGGTGCTCCGGAGTCATAGAGCTCGTGTTTTACCAAAAAGTGTTGCATCCTCAACACTTTTATCATATAATTCAAAACTTATAACTCAACCTCAAAACACCCTCTCTCTATCACTCTACTTAGGACACCCCATGTTCCACACTTAACCCAATAAAATAAAAATACAATATTAAAAAACGTATCACGTGAGCAGATCGTGACAGTGCGACACCCTATGGCGTCATGCCCGGTGTGTGCATCGCTTTATTCGTCGACGTTGTAGGTTGGTGCAAGAGCTATAGCGCCTCATACCGAGCCCTCTTAAATATTATAAAAAAGAAACACAAATCACATAAAATATCATAGTCGTTTATCTTAAAAATCACTATCGTAGTTTATTATGTTTTGGATATGTGTTGGAGTCGTGTTAAGATATGTGTTTAGGATAAGTATTGTTTTGTTTTACTCTTAATAGCTAAGTGTCGTTATCTTAGAAAAGTGTCGTTATCTTAGGAAAAGTCTTGTATTTGACTTTGAATGTATT
>BQNB010093523.1:4516-20278 GCA_026074375.1 Tanacetum coccineum
GATTAGAAGTATCCAGTGTGGATTTTTATGTGAAATCTTGCTTGTTTATTTTATTCGGCTTTAGTATTTGGAAATTCTGGTTTAAGTTTGGATTTGGACCCCTGTGAGGGCTTATGGATAAATGTAAGAGATTGTGGATTTTGATAATGATTTGGGACATCACTCGAGTTTGTTTGAGGTTGATGATCTTCGTAACACTTGAAGTTTATGCATTGTAGTTTTCTCTATTTTGTATCTTGTGTTATGATTGATTATTATGTTTCATTCCTGAGTTTCCGCCATTGTCAGGGTGTGACACTAATCATCAACAAAAATAGCATAATAACAATACCCATCTGTAGAGACAACCGGAGAGGGTCCCCCTAAGTCATAATGTACTAAATCCAAAACATGTACTGCTCATTTCAAATTAAGGTCAAAGGGCCAGCGTTTACTTTTGGATAATTGACATGAGGAACAAAGACGTGGATTTAGCAATATAGAAGTAACATCCAAACAACCCAATTTATTTAATAATAAAATAATGTCAAATGAAACATGCCCTAAACGACTATGTCATAAATCATAAGAAGCCCGCAACCGCTTGGGGGTAAGATTGGCCAAAAACGCATGTTGGCCTTGATCAAGCACATATAATCCATTTTTACGTCGTCCACGTGCTAGAGTTTCCTTTGAAAGTCGATTCTGAATAATAATGTTATCATTAGAAAATAAGACATCAACAGGATTATCCATGGTAAGCTTGTTAATAGAGAGTAAACTCTTGGTAAGATGTGGTACCAAAAGAACATCAAGCAAGGCAATATTAGGAGACAAAATCGAACTACCAACATTAGATATAGATGAAGCATTACCATTACCAAATAAAACAAGTTTATTACCAGAATAAGTAGAGGCAAAATCCAAGTTAGAGGACGACGGTGTCATGTGAGCCGATACACCAGAATCAACGTACCAATCTGGAGAAGAACCTGACACATGACATTGTGCTTGAAAGGCTTGTGCCAAATTGGCATCAAGAACAGGTGGTCGGCGAGTAAAAGATTGCAAGTCAGGGCATTGAGTTGCATAATGGCCACTGGTACGACATAGTAGGAGAACGTCTACCATGACCACGACCCTGAGAAGAACCACCACGGTTGTTGTAGTTACCAGGGCCCCGAGAGGAGCTAGAAGAAGTTGTGGTATTGAAGACAACATGAGAAACCGTAAAGCCGTTCACAGTATATTAAGTAATAATTCATGACTTTCTACTTGAGAAAGCAAATCATGAAACGAGGGGCGAGGCCATAACAAATGTTGGGTTGTAGAAAAAGTCTCAAAAGAAGACCTGAGACCACCAAGGAACCAATGAGTTTTATCGGTCTCATCCAACGGATGACCAATGATAGTAAGCTGATCGCAGACTGTTTAAACTTACAACTAAACTCAGCAACAATAGAAGATCCTTTCTGAAGATGACGGAGAGAGTCACGTAGTGTGTGCACGCGTTCAACTGAATCATGGCTATAAGACGCCTCCAATGGACACCACACATCACGAGCAGTTTTGTGACCAAGGGTTTCAGCCATCGCCTATTCAGAAAGAGAGGAGTGAGGCAGGATGAGAGCACGTTGATTGGAGGCCAACCAAGAAAGATAAGCGGGATTATCTTTAGGGGCAGTGAAGTTAGCGTCTATAATGGTGGGTGGTGGGGAGGAAATCAAGCCATCAATATAGCCAGTTAATTTCTGATAAGCAAGGAGAGGGAGAACTTGATTCCTCCATAGTAGATAATTAGTAGAAGAGAGTTTGATGGTGAGCATGTGAAGAATTGTGTTGAGGGTAAGAGGGGAATCAACAGTATCACCAGCGGCCATGACTGATCAAAGGGAGGAGGGATACAGCCAGGATATATCAGGCTGATAGCATATTAAGTGTTGGGAATTATATTTGAGTTGATAAGACAAAACAATGAAACAAGAAGGGTCTAAGTCGTGTAGATGGAATTCTACAAAAAAGATGAAGATTCCAGAAGATCTCCTTAAGAAGATAAAAGATATATAAGATAATATTAAATGTTAAGAAGATATTATTTGTTCTTATCTTTTGTAAAACCTAATGTCTCTAATATATAAAGAGACATAGGTGTGTACTTTTCTGTGTGTGTCAAAATGTAAACACCAAGAAAGTGTGTGTATGTTCTAGGCGTCAAGTTCTCTAAGGAGACGCCTAGGTTTAGTGTTTTAACCTCAAGAATCTTATGATTCCTGTTATAGTTCATTGATGTAACCGTATTATTCTGATCAAATAATATTAGGGCTTAGAATGTTTGGTAAAACCTTGTTGAATAACATTGATGTTCTTATTCTGCTGCATGTTATGTTCAATGTTATTATCCTAGATATAGATCTAAACAATTTGAGCTTACAACGGTTCTTTAGACTCTATAATTGGTATCAGATTCACAGGGCTCTTGATCTAGGATCTACAAGGTGATTTTGTGTCGTGTTTATTAATTGAAGAAGGTAGAAGTTTTTTGTTTTTGGTGATTAACAGGTTTGAAGAAGATTAGGGTTTTTGCAAACCCTAATTCAATAAAAACAGAAAGTTTTCATGATGGCAGTTTGTTGATTCTTGCAGGACGAAGGTTATGAAGAACACGGTTGGAAACCCTAATATTTTTGTGGTTGGTTCGTACCTACAAGGAAGGATTAGTGACAGTTTAGTAACAGAAAAAGTGTCGCTAAAAAGGTGTCGTCTGGATACTTAAAAAAAGTATCCTTAATAGTGATTATAATGTCTGAAGATCGTGGCACATGTAGCTTGTATTCATTCGTGGTGTTTGATTTATTGTAAGTTACACGAAGGCGTTAGCAGCAGGTATACACGTAACCCTAAGTTTGTTGATTAAGGTTACTAGTGGTATGAAGATTGTCGACTAGAAACGCTACTGATGATTTGTTATGTGTCGACTAATGGTGATGCCTAAGGGTTTGCTAGCATATCACTTCTTAACGATTGTTTCATGATGTTGTGTGAAGTTACTGGCAACAAGGAGGATACGAGTTTGTATTGCTATGGTTTGTGATTAAAATCGTTTAATGTGCAAGGTAACTTAATACTGCTCTTTAATACTTAGTATTGCCAAAGTAATCATTACTACTGCTCGAATCGTATTTATGCTGCTAGCAATGAAGAATATTAGTATTGCTTGGGTATATTGGTTAGTACTGCCTAGGTGCTCGTTCGTACTGCCAAGCTTTGAATTGTTCATTTATACTGCTTGGTTTAAGGGGAAGTGTTAATACTGTTTGATGCTCATTAACACTGCTAAGGTATTTGTTTATACTACGGCTAGCATTATGATTATACTGCCAAGATGATTTAGTACTGGTAGAAGACATTAATACTGGTAGAGTTAGTACTGCTTGACGAGAAGAATTAGTATTGCTCATATTGTCATAATACTGTTGGCAACAAGAATTAATACTGCCAGCTTTGTTCGATATTGGACAGTTCATGGTTTTGGTTAGCAGATATCGGACGCCACACAGCACATAGATATCGGACAGAACAGAAACCAAAGGTTGTTTGTTTTGGTTTTGGTGTTCTGTTTGGAATTTGGTTTTTAGATTTGGTTTTATTTGTTCTTAAACGTTTTAAAAGGCTCGTATTTGGATTTATTGGATTAATTAGTTACGAAGAAGATTGTTTATCACCTATTTGAAGTTGAAGTGGAATTACTCGGGTACGTGTTTTATCATACCTTTTATCAGGATGTAACTTGTTTGTGTTTTCAATGTTGTGATGAAGACTTGACGAATCTAGCAAAGGTGTGTGATCTACAAACTTATGGTGCTCAATGCTCACATTTGCTATCACTTTAAGGAGTTACGTTGTTGTGCTCAGTGTATCATACAGATGAGGATTTTGTCAAGAGGTTGCGATCTACTTATACTTTGGTCTTGGTATGAGTTTGGAGTCACGTGGATAGTACAAGACATAAGACGCAAGTTTGGGTTATTCTACTTCAGTATCAAGTTGGTTATACTTAGTTTTCTTCATTAGTAATCATTACATAGAGCTTATAGAATTAAAGATTCAAGAAATGGTTAACATATGGGTTTCAGGGGAAGCTTATTGTTAAAATGTTTAACTATTTACATGCACCACTTGAGGTGAAGGTTTTTGATACTACTGCTAAGTCATTATCACTACTGCTAGTTTAAGTTTCTACTGCTTGAATTCATTATTTGTATTATGCGTCATGGAGGGTAATTTGAGTTGTTGGAAGGCTAGATTAGAACTTTGATAGTGGTTTGTGGTTGTCGACATCAAAGTTGCATACTTTAGTCCCCTATTTGATTATGACAAAATAGGGAAGAAGATTTACAAAGAAGAATTGCAACTAATAGATCCTTGGTGGTATAGCATGGATTAAGGAGAAGTTTTGTTTCATTCATATATATTAACTTCAAGGGAAGAAGTTTGTGCTTATTTTGGTTTTGTCATTATCAACTAAGGGAAGATTGTTGGGAATTATATTTGAGTTGATAAGACAAAACAATGAAACAAAAAGGGTCTAAGTCGTGTAGATGGAATTCTACAAAAAGATGAAGATTCCAGAAGATCTAGTTAAGAAGATAAAAGATATAGAAGATAATATTAAATGTTAAGAAGATATTATTTGTTCTTATCTTTTGTAAAACCTAATGTCTCTAATATATAAAGAGACATAGGCGTGCACTTTTCTGTATGTGTCAAAATGTAAACACCATGAAAGTGTGTGTGTTCTAGGCGTCAAGTTCTCTAAGGATACACCTAGGTTTATTGTTTTAGCCTTAAGAATCTTATGATTCCTGTTATAGTTCATTGATGTAACCGTATTATTCTGATCAAATAAAATTGGGGCTTGGAATGTTTGGTAAAACCTTGTTGAATAACATTAATGTTCTTATTCCGCTGCATGTTATGTTCAATGTTATTATCCTAGATATAGATCTAAACAATCCAAGCTTACAATGATTCTTTAGACTCTACATTAGGTTTAGAGAAAATTCACCTTAATATATGATGTGTATTGATCCTCTTTAAATAATAGAATATACAATGGAAAAAGATAAAAAATATAACAAACTTTCCTAACTAATAGGCTATACAGATGCACTAAAAATATTATCTTGATTCTTACGAATCATTCCTATTACTATCCCTACTCTTGGATGCAAAAAAATAAAACGTTGAAGCTACAGCATAACCCAGAAATATAAAAACACAACAATACAAGAGAACAAAAACTTACAGATGTTTACTTCTCAAACTTCAGCTTCGCACACAATCTAGCAAAACAATATTCATTTAATCAACATAGTGAGCTAGTAGGTTTTTAGTTTTAAGTAGTTCATAAGTTTTTTAAATATACAAGGATCTCATAAGAATGATGTGTCTTGATGATGAGTAATGGATAACAAAACAGTTTGTTCTAACTATTCTCACTTGTCTATAATATTGGAAGGGCCAAAATTGCCATTCAGTAATGCACAACGAGAACCCCAATATGCATAGAGGGATTAAAGCATTAAACCAAATGTTTGATTTTGTTACAAGAGCATCTAAACATCCATGGAAGACTCAAGCAATAAGCTTCCTTTCCAAACATGGCTGCAATCAGAAAGCTTTAATGTTTTTGTATCATCTCCTGCTTTACTTTAGTTTAAAAACATATTATGTTTGGTGTTCAATCGAATAAAATATTAATGATGATTTAGTTACACTTTACTACATAATAGGAATATGTACAGCCAAGGCGAAACCTAAGAAGCTATCAGGTTGCGTTGCCTTATCTCCAGCATATTTCAACACCTTATCCATGTTTTCATCCCTAAACTGTCATTTCAAAAATGTACTTAATAGGATTTGATAAGGTTGATAAATTGAGAGATTTTGAAGGAATGGAAAGCTGGAAGATGTGCAGAAATGTTGTGGAGATACTTTTGTGGTTTCACTACATGTTTTGGTCTCACATACATGTTTATAAAGTTACCAGGGCATCTGTGTTATAGTTTTTAGAGAATAAATCATTGTTGAGTTGTAAAGACTGATATAGGCTTGTTGGGTGCAAACCCAATCCCACATCGGTAAAATAAGTAAATGACTCGCTTATTCTCACCCTTGTTTATATACCAATAACTATAAATACACAACAAGGATCAGAATCCGTGAGGCCAATTAAACCGGAAGTAGTATAGGGTGTCTCCGGGTCGTTATGTCCCAACGAGGCTTTAATGGAAAATCGAAAGACGAATTGATAATCGATGTTTGAATATGACACAGAATGATTGGGTACTAACACTAATAATCAAATGCACGAGAAGAGAAGCAAGGAAAATAAGCTAGAGCAGACCTAAAAGCTAGGAATGGTAAAAACACTTAAAACTTTTATACTAAGACACAAATAAGCTAAGCTAACTCTAAATAAGGAAATTCAAAAAGCAAATAAGCTAAATTAAGCAAGAAAAACTCAGCAGTACTAACAACAGTACTAACAATATTAACTAACAGTACTAACTTGGAGTTAGTACTGCTAGCTTTAAGTTAGTGCTGGTAGCTTAAGGTTAGTACTGCTAGCTTTAACAGAACACAATGAAACAAGAAATAAGCAAATAAGCTAAAACAGATATTTAACTAACCCTAATAAGCACTAAGGCATAAGAATAAGCAACTAGATTAAACTAAAATGGCAATAAGCTAAAAGCTACAATCTGATCAACTATACAATTTACTTTGAAAAAGGCGTATAAGCTTAAATAAGCTTACTCCTAAAGACAGTAAAGGAAAATGGTTTAATCTACTCTAAACAGCTAAGGAAATCTTAAATAAGCAGAAATAATAAGCTGATAGCTAAATGATACCACCAGTCACTAACAGTTTTAAATAACAGTATAAATTGGAGTCTAGTACTGCTACCTTTGAGTTAGTATGCTACCTTTGGATCCAAGGAAATGAACCAGCCCTAGTCAATACTTAGAGTTAGTACTGCTCTGGTCTAAAAACCCCTTAAAGTTTCAAAATCAAATTTTCTTTTCATCCTGATTAAACAGATTATCAAATAAAAAACATTAAGACCTTTAAGCAGATTTCAATCAAAATAGAAGACCCTTAAATAAGCTGAATTAGTCTAACTGTATTAACTCATAATTAACAGTTTTATCAAATGAACTAACTGTATTAACTAAGAAAGTGATACAAACTATTTTTAAACTAACAACTAAGCGGGGGGGGGGTAAGTTAAGCACTATAACTTATGCTAAAGAGCAAATAAGTAACACAATAAGTAACAAATTAGCACTAGTGATGCAGTTCTACAGCAAATAAGTAAAAACAAGAAAAGAAGGAGACTTTACAAACCCTTTGCTCAATAACAGGGCGTCAAAACAATGAATCTACAAGCTCTAGATTGCATAAAAAAAGCTAGTAGTGTCCATAAGTCCATCCAGAACTGGCTTATCCATCCATTTACTATAAGTGTGTTCGTGGTGTAATTTGAGAGTGATTTTTGTATTATTTTATCTTAACTACTTTTTCCTTTTTTTTCTTTTACTAAACACAAAAACAGCTTATAAACAAGCTCATTTGAAAGCTTTTCCAAATGCAATTAGGCACTAGTTAGCAAGTGAGAACTTGGAATTTAAAAATTGGATTTTAACATAAAATCTCAACACTTTATTAAACTTGGAAATTAGTACAAAGCTGAAAGAAAAAGTACAAATAGCTGTAAATGACTGAAAATTAAGCTAAGATTTTCTAAGATATTAAAAACTAAAAACTAACTCCCTAACTTGGGTTACAATGGCCCTATTTATACTAAAACGAATTAAGGTCTTGGTTTCTTGGACTCTCTTCTCTTCATTTCTTTGTGTTTCTTTGTAGTGTACAAAAACAAGTTGTGTTTGTTGTGTGAGGAGATTTAAAACAAATCCCAGCCTTTTTAATTTCTTTTGTGCTTCTTTGGAGTCAATCACAGCCATCGAAAATACTTGGGAATGGTGAGGGATTGCCAACATGGCACTTATACAGCTGGGGGGGGGGGGAATAGAGGAGTGGTTGAAATGATTTATCTAGGGTGTTGAGTGTTTTGCAGGGAGAAGGTATGGGAAGACATCCCTATTCTGTACCTGGGTTTTGTTGGGCGGGAAAGATGGAGTTTGGGAAGGTTGGCAGCTTTGGCCCCTCAACTCTTATAACCTTATTGCAAAACTTCGCCCGGTTTGCAATTTCGACCCTTGTCTTTTTCTTTTGTAATACAACTTGAGGTTTGGCAGTTTTAGTCCCTCAAGTTGTATTTTCTTCATGTGGCTGACTTTTGACTTTGACTGACTTTGGCTTCGGATTGACTTTGACTTTTCTATCCCGTGCTTGGTTTGGTCGTTTTTGGCTTTCTTTTTGAATATCCGTTCCTGCACAATTCAAATGCAAAACATACAAATAAAATGATCTTTGGTAGTTTTTAGTCTATTTTAAGTACGTTTTTATGGTAAACAAGGTATGTGTGTTTTTAGTCTTTTAAGTCTGTTTTTAATGGAAAATGGTATGTGTAATTAAGCACATACCAAAATCCCCCATACTAAGGATTTGCCATGTCCTCACGTAATGTTATGAAGTAAATACTCAAGAAACTAAGAATCTTAAACCCCCTCGACTAATTACCTCAAAAAGTAGCAAAGTGTTCGTCAAGGAGAACTAAAGAATCAATAGCTTTGACGAGTCCCGTTTTCACCAATTTTTATATGTACACTAACTATCCCTAATATTTTTGGATTTTCCTCTTTCTTTTCTTAACTAATATGTTTGACTTCCTTTATTTTATCAACACTGGGATCATAGAATGAGAAGCGCCCGTAGAACAATCTACGGAAGTCCTGACGGATAAATTCATCGTCCCCGATTTTTCACTAGATCCAAACCAAGCAATTAAACAAGATCATTTGTCAATATAAGTCTAAATGTTAAGCACTCATACTTATGACTTGTGAACTTTTAACTCCCAACATGGATATATGATTTAAAATGTGTGTACTCATTTCAACTCAACCATAGATCAACTTATTTCCATAGTCGTAATTCATGACTCAAAGCAACAACTTATTAGGACCTTGTAACTTGATTTTAAAGAACGAAAATTTAACTGTAGAACTTTTTGCAACATCTTCATCATCATAATCATAAGTTCTTAAAGCTAGGAATGCGTTGCTTAGTATGAACATCCTACCTATGCCCTCGCTACCTAGAAAGGATCACAACCAACGACCGGTGTTCTTAGTTTTGAAAACCCACCCCGTTGCTAGCGTAGTGGGAAATCACATCAACACCTTCTTCTAATATGGCTAAGGATAGGTGTCTTAGTTTGAACCCTCACCTTAACCTTGCTTCCTGGTGAAATATCACAACCCACCAATCCCTAGAAGTAAAGATGTCTTAGTTTGAACCCCCACCTCGTGGTTAGCGGAGTGGGATATCACGACACATCTTTTACTTGCTCCATATACTCAAATGTATGCTTCATTGGCATAATTTCAATATTCATGCATTTTTGCATTCATATTTCATTCATGCTTCTTTGGCATTTTAACTTTCAAATTACTAAGAACAGAAAAACTTCGCTTTAAAGAAATCAAGTTCACAAAGTTGAAGCTTTATCTAAAAACAATCGATTGACTTAGTTGAATTGAAATGAAGCACGTATATTATGTGGTTAGAAAGCTAATGGGAGAAAAAACCACAAGTTACCATATAAGTTAAGAAGATCTTGCTTAGCACATAAATTTATATTTAACTCTATCACTTCTTGTTCTTCACCTTATTAAAATTCAAAGCAATAGAATTCGTGAAAGCTTAGCCTACAATTAAGGAACTAGCTAGGGCTCAACACGCCCGATCGAGTCAAAAATTATTCTCATTCTACCCATTAGGAAAGTCAAAACTATGACAAAACACTTATTTTATTTTTGAAAACTTTAAATTTTTTTCATTTTTTTGGTATTTTTGCAAAAATTTGGCGATAAAAACAGGATTACGTGATAACAACGGCTGCAGGAAAAAATCAAATCGAAGACCCCCCCCATACTAGAACTAAACATCGTCCTCGATGTTTTGAAAGGGGCACCTACATAAATCTAAGGCCGTTTATTAAGTGTGTCAAAAGATAAAACGTTAGTCGATTAGATTTGGATACTGGATTCCCAAAATGAAGCTGAGGATGCGAAACTCTTGTGAATGAAAGATAAAACTGAGAGCGCGAGAGTCTTCACAATCCGGGAAATCCTGTACATACAACATAAAGCACACAAAACATGGACAAAACACGGGTAATGGAAAATGTAAGCCTCCTCACACAAAAACACTTATTCATTTCTACACAATACTACGATAAGCATGGGGTGCCTCCCACGAAGCACTTGTTTAAGGTCGCTATGCTTGACCCGTCCTCGAATTTATTGGTCCATGGGGAATGTCTGGAGATCCTTAGAGGAACTACCATTTGTGGTAACGTCCCCTCCAAAGTAGTGCCTTCAAACGGTGACCATTTTACTTTGAAATTTGGCCCGGATTTTGGGATAGACTCACAGTGCCATATGGAAAAACTTGGGTTACAGTGAATGGTCCACTCCAGCGGGTCTTAAGCTTGCCCGAGAAAATCTTCAATCTAGAGTTAAAGAGGAGGACTCGATCACCGACGTTGAAAACGCGGTTTTTGATCTTGGATTCATGGATCTTCTTTGTTTTCTCTTTATAGATCAAAGAGTTTTCATAGGCATGATCATGAAGTTCATTAAGTTCATTGAGTTGAACTTTTCTGTAATTACCCGTGGTTTTGATATCAAAGTTTGTATGCTTAAGGGCCCAGTAAGCTTTGTGCTTGAGCTCAATCGGAAGATGACATGCCTTCCTGTACACTAACTTATATGGAGTACACCCGATGGGTGTTTTGTAAGCTGTGCGGAAAGCCCAAAGTACGTCATCTAATTTATCCGACCAAGAGGCAAGATTTTCACCCACGGTCCTTTCAAGAATTCATTTCAAACCATGATTGGATACCTCAACTTGTCCACTTGTTTGTGGATGATACGCGGTGGAGAGACGATGAGTTACTCCGTAGTTAAGCATGACCTTTTGCACAATTGGTCATTCAAAATGGGTTCCGCATCACTTATGATGCACGAGGGGTCACCGAATCTGGCGAAGAGAGATTTAAGAAATTTGCAAACAACTCGGCGTCATATAGTGGGGATGCTTTTAGCTTCAACCCATTTTCGATAAGTATCAAACGGCCACAAGTATATATTTGTTCCTCTTTGAAGATGGGAACGGCCCTATAAAATCAATTGCCCACAAGTCAAAGATTTGCAAACATAGATAAGTTTTGAGTGGCATCTCATACCCGTTGCGAAATTTTGCCTTGACGTTGACACTATGTCCATCGGTGACAAAGTCATGGGAATCCTTGTAGATCGTGGGCCAATAGAAACCTGAATCGAAGATCTTTTTAGCGGTGTAATTGGCACCGTAGTGTCCCCCAATGGGTCCACTGTGGCAAGCTTTAAGAATGTCAAAAGCTTCTTGCCCCGAAACACAACACCTAATTACCTGGTCAGCACATATCTTAAATAAGAAGGGATCGTCCCAAAAGTAATGTTTGACGTCTTTGAAAAACTTTCTTTTCTGCTGAGACGACATTCCTTTGATCATAAAATTCCCCGCATGGTAGTTTGCAAAATCGGCAAACCATGGGGCATTATCATCACCACGAAAGGTAACCATCCCAAGTGTCTCGAGAGGAAATGTTTCCGTAATTTCCTTTTTCTCGATCTCACTTTGATGGGGATTTTCAAGTCTAGAAAGGTGGTCTGCGGCGAGATTTTCTGCTCCTTTTTTATCACGGATAACGACATCAAATTCTTGGAGCAGCAAAATCCACCGGAGCAATCTTGGCTTAGCATCCTGCTTAGCAAGCAAGTATTTGAGAGCCGAATGGTCCGTATACACTATGCTTTTGGACAAGACAAGATATGGCCGAAATTTCTCGAAAGCATACACTACGGCAAGTAATTCTTTTTCCGTTGTAGTGTAATGTGCTTGAGCCTCGGTCATAGTTTTGCTTGCATAGTGTATCGGCTGGAAGTGCTTGGTCTTACATTGCCCTAGGACTGCCCCAACAGCAAAATCACTTGCATCACACATGATTTCAAAGGGCAAGTCCCAATCGGGAGCAACTAGAATTGGAGCCTGGGTTAACTTCATCTTAAGGGTTTCAAATGCTTCGATGTCAATTCATTCGAGAAGATATAACGGAGTTTCTTTTTTCCAAGGTGGTGGGTCATATGGCCGGGCGATTTGGAAAAATCCTGAATATAATCGTCGGTAGAATCGGCGTGACCGAGAAAACTGAGAATACCCTTTCACGTAGTGGGATGAGGTATTTTGCAATGACATTCGAACTTGATTTAACAACCTCAATCCGCGGATTTAGAAAACTTATGGCCAAGGACATTCCATTCTTGACCATAAAGTGGCATTTTTTCCCAATTTAGCACAAATGGTGTCCTTCCACACCTTGGAGCATTTGTCTAAATGGGAAAGGCAAGAGGAGAAAGAATCACCAAAAACCGAAGAAATCATCCATGAAGACTTCCATGGTTTTCTCATCATAACGGGAAAGATTGCAACCATACACCTTTGGAACGGTGCCCGTGCATTGCCTAACCCAAAAGGCAAGCACGATAGGCAAATGTCCCGTAAGGGAGTGAAGTTAGTCTTCTCCTAATCAAGTGGGTCAATCGGGATCTAAAAGTAGCCGGAGAATCCGTCCAAAAAGCAATAGTATTCATTTCCGGCTAATCTTTCAAGCAACTGAACCATGAATGTAAAGGGAATGGCTTTACGAGTTGCATCATTGAGTTTTCGGTAATCGATGCAAACTCGCCATCCCGTAACCAACCTAGTGGGTATTAACTCATTTTCTTCATTTTTTACCACAGTTATGCCTCCCTTCTTAGGGACACAATGAACCGGGCTTACCCAGGGACTGTCAGAGATAGGGTAAATTAACCCGGCATCAAGAAGTTTGATAACTTCTTGCTTAATAACCTCATGGATTTTGGGGTTAACTCTTCTCTGATGTTGAACTACGGGTTTGGCATTTTCTTCCATCAAAATCTTATGGGTGCAAAACTGTGGATCTATCCCCTTAATATCAGAAATCTTCCAAGCTATGGCATGTTTGTGTGACTTAAGAACCTTGATCAGGGCGGTTTTATCCTCATCTTATCACAAGTTTTTAGCGATTATGACGGGTAATTTGTCATCACCCTCCAAAAATGCATACTCAAGATGGGATGGTAAGTCTTTGAGTTCAAGGTCGGGAGGATCTTCACATGAAGATTTAATCTTTTCAGGCACATTAATTTCACAAACTGGTGACGGAGGGAGATTTGGGTCACTATTGATCACACTTAACAATTCCTCAAGGTAAACAGTATCTCCCTCAGAATCATAGATGCCATCAACACCTGGTGGTATTGAATCATCAAGGTTCAAGAAATGCATCGATCTCTTCCATTTGAAAATCACTTCCTCCGAAAGGAGTGAAAGATGGAGAGCGAGAATCGATCATAAGGTCCGAAGGAGAAGTGGGATTGCCACTTTCAAGTATTTCTTGAACATATTCTTCATAAGCAATGTCAATAACATCGACTCGGATTCAATGATATTGTAGGAGAAAGTCTTAGTATCACCAACTTTGAAGGTCACGGATTGGTCATCGTGCCTAAGGACATTTGTTTTCACAGTTAATATCGATCAAAGGCACGTGCCGTCCTTAAGAAGGTCTTTCTAAGATTTATGGTGAACACCAAGGATCGGTCAACGTAATCAAACGACCACAAAATCGGCGGAAAGAAGAACTTCAACTTTATTACGAAACAATCCCTCGGCGATGCCGGTGGGAGTATAAATCGTTCGTCGCGAGTTCAAGTATCAATTCGGGTTTTGGTCAAAGCTGTGAGACTTATTCTTTTCGCAAATTGAGAAGAGGCATTAAGGTTGATGCTTGCACCGAGATCGGCCGAAGAATAAGAAATTCATTCATCTCCGGAAAATCACACGGTAAAAGAAATCTTGCCATGGTAACCAAGTTTCCATGGAAACTTTTTTTAGGATAACCGCCGATCAATTCCGTTTACCGTTGTCATTGGTCACTTAATCCATCTTGTCCTTGCATTGAAGGTCGTTCCCTAAACATTGTTGCAAATTTGTTCATGTGTAGGAGAGCGTCACCACGAAACTTAGCACGAATTGGAGATTCATAAATCTCCAATAAATTTTTGAAGCTAGAAGATTGTCTTTTTCACGAGGTTCTTTGTTGCCCTTGAAGGATATGCAAGGTTTGGGTTTAGTTTTTGAAGCAACAACGGCTCGACTAATTTGTTCATATTTGTTACCACCGGAGGTTGGATGTTTTTGGTGCTTGGTTGCACCGTATCCTTTGTTACCTCGGGTTCATTTTCCTTCTCTTTAGGAGGAGAAGAAATTTGAGGTCCATTATAGGAAACACCGCTTCGGGTAGTGATTGCTTTCACATCACCTTTCGGGTTAGCAATGGTGTTGCTTGGAAGAGAACCCGAACCCGAAGTAGAAGCGATATTACTATTAACGAATTTGGTGATCACGTCCGTTATATTTGCCATTTGATTTTGCATATTTTGCATAACCGCTTCATTAGCTTTGACGTAGTTATCAAAATCTGGCTTAGACACACCTGGGACTGGTGGAACTAGAGCTTGGTAAGTTGGAGCTTAAAAGTCGGGGGTTGATTAATCTGGGGTTGGTAAACTTGTCCTTGATTGAAATTATTACCCCGATTTTGGTTAAAATTGTTCCCCCGATTTTAGTTGAAATTGATCCCCCGATTTTGGTTGTTTTGATGGTTTTGCATAGGAGGAAAACCGGGAGGTCGAATTTGGTTTGCGACCATCGGACAAGCTAAGCACGGGATGGAAAAGACAAAGTCAATCCGAAGCCGAAGTCAGTCAAAGTCAAAAGTCAGACACATGAAGAAAATACAACTTGAGGGACTAAAGCTGATAAACCTCAAGTTGTATTACAAAAGAAAAAGACAAGGGTTGAAATTGCAAACCAGGCGATGTTTTGCAATGAAGTTATAAGAAGTGAGGGGCCAAAGCTGTCAACCTCCCCAAACTCTATCTTTCCCGCCCAAACAAAACCCAGGTACAGAGTAGGGATGTCTTCCCATACCTTCTCCCTGCAAAACACTCAACACCCTAGAAAAATCATTTCAACCACTCCTCTATTTCCCCCCCCCCCCAGCTGTATAAGTGCCATGTTGGCAATCCCTCACCATTCCCAAGTATTTTCGATGGTTATGATTGACTCCAAAGAAGCACAAAAGAAATTGAAGGCTGGGATTTGTTTTAGAATCACCTCACACAACAAGCACACTTGGTTTTTGTCTCTACAAAGAAACACAAAAGAAAGAGGAGATAGAAGTCGGAGAGAAGAAGACTTCGGCTATAAATAGAGCCTTTTGTAAGCCTTTGAGGCAACTAGTTAGTTTTTAGTTTTCAATCTTATAATATCTTAGCTTAATTTTTAAATTGTTTTAAGTCATTTACAGCTTTTACTTTTGGCTTTGTAACACTTTCAAGTTTTAATGCAAATTTGACGTTTTAAGTCATTTTACAATTCCAAGTGTTAAGTTTCTTAATT
>BQNB010093524.1:0-26347 GCA_026074375.1 Tanacetum coccineum
ATTTGTTGGTGATCTTAATCTGTTTTAGCTTGTTTTTTTAATTTTAATCTTATTTTCCTAGCTTATTTGTAGGCTGCAAAAGCCACCTTTTTCTTAAGTAAACCAAATCGGCATATGCTGATTAAGACCAGCCCTTTTCCATTAGCTTTTTAGTACCTTATTTAAGTTTCAAATTCATTTTTCTTTGCTTATAATTGTAGCCCATAAGCCAATCTTTAAGCTCATATAGCTCATTAAGCCATAAGGTTCAATCTATGGGCTTAAAAATTAAGCCCAAAGAGTGTTCTTGTGGTTGTTTGGCCTGCAGTTTTAGCTTATAGCTTATCTGCTTTTTCATAGCTTTTCTGCCCATCTTTTGTGTTTATTTTTGTTTGAATGTGCTTATTAGGTGTAGGTGTCCATCTGTTTTTGCTTATTTGTGTTTTCCTTTAGCTTTTCAAGTTTTTAAAAGCCTCACAGTTTAGCATATATCACTTAGTGTTAAAAAAGTAATTCTGTCAGCTTTTTCTTTGCTTATAATTAGATTATTTTTAAGTTTCATTAAAACTCACTTTTTTTTAAAGTTTCTTATTTTGTTGTGTTTTATAAGTGTGCAAAAAGAAAATTTAAAAAAAAGTTTTTCAAAAAAAAAGGGAAGCCACAGGGTTCGACCCTGTGACCTCCCCTTTAACACACACTCGTCCCAAACATAACACACACTAACCACCAGCACCAGTAGGGCCATCTGGTCATGGTGTGCAACATTTATTCTTTATAGTCTTTTAGCCCATTTTTGCTAACAGCTTATTTAAGCTTATTTTCTGCTTATTTCAAAAAGCACTTTCCATCATTTTAATTTTCTTAAAACCAGCACTGTTTAAACTACTTTTCACAAATTTTCTAGATTTTTCCCACTTCATTTAGTATTTTTAATTAATTTTTCTTTTTAAAACAATTTTTAATTCATAAAAAATTATTAAAAAGTCAAAAAAATATAATTCTTTTTTTTTAATTTTCTTTTATCACTTAAGACTTAGGAAAATTAAATTTGCATTCGTAGGGTTAAAATTTTAGATTTTGGTTTTTCAAAGAACGAGCTTTGAATCCCGTTCTCGTTTTTAGGTTTAAATCCTTCCTTGCTTTTGTTTTTCGGTTTTCTTTACTTATTTCGTTTTTCGGTTTTCTTTAATTTTCTTTTATCACGAACTCGACCGATTCTCAATTCACGCCTCGTTGGGAAACGACCCGGGAGGTTTTTTTAGGGTTTTGCTTTGGATAAAAGCGAATCTTCTTAAAAGCCTTACGGAATACTTATCTTTCTTATTATTGATCTTATGCTTATTACGTATTTATATTTTTTATTTATTATATTTATATATACTAAAAAGTGATATATCAGCAGGACAATAATGAACTATCATGAACCTATGCTAGCATGCAACCAAAATTAAATCAACATAATCACATACTTAATTTCATATTCAGGCTTAAAATAGCTGGCACTATAAGCAACCAAGCTCACCCAGAATGTACCACACAACATATCACATTGGGTAGGATTACCCATACGATCCCACTGAGTAGGCGTACTCATCCGATCGTAAATCAATATCACATATCACACTGAGTAGGCATACTCATCCGATCCTAAATAACACATGTATCACATAGTCATATAATGTCCATACATAATTTAAAACACATAATCACAACAATGAAACATTTTAAAACATTTGCATCATTTCCATCCCAATTTAAAAACAGAAAAATGGGACTATGAAACTTACCTGATGCACAACTACTTCACAAATCCCTTAAAATCAACTAAACACAAATAAAACACATGTTACACGCGATTAGACTCAATGCCTAAGATGATGTAACTATCAATTGATGGACTACTAATTTATATTATGTTTATAAACCCTTCGCCATACTTCCCATACTTTACTTATACCGTCATACTCTCAAATCCCTTATTTAAGTTTTCTAGCTTTTCGGCAGAATTTTGTAGTCACTTTATGACCACAAATAAAATACTAAATCATCAAATTGACTTTTCCCATTTCATTCTCTACCTTCCCAATGGTTTATGAACTACTCTGATTTTTTAGAAAAAATAATAGCCTAGCTATTATATAAAAATTTAACATCACATACTCAAATTCGGATCTGAACACACACCAAAAAGTTTGATTTTTCTAAAAGTACTTAGAAAATGTTTTAGGACTTGTGCTTTGAGCTGGAGTTAATAGACACATAAAATATGACCTCTGATTTTTCGAAAGCCTTGACTCAACTTTAATTAGGGGTTTTATTACCCGAAATTAGACCCAAATCTGACCCGAATTTACTGTTTCGACAACTTTTCTTGCAAAAATTATTTGTCTAATTTCCCGACCTCAAAACCTTTAGGGGCTGGACTTTTTAGAAACTAGACTTTTTGAACTTCAATTTAGGCATAAGATTGATACGAAAACTCGTTTTTATCAATGAGATATCATTCGATCAACATGACCTAAAATTCTGCCAAAACCCTAACTTTCAAATTAACACGTTCTAGGCTAAACCGTTTACACCCACATGCTCTAGATCTAATCCCTAACACACCCATATAGTTTTATATCATTAATTTATAGAAAACTTATGAACCCTAATTATTCATGAATTAAAGTTACTAATATAAAAAGATTAATCAAGAACTTAATTGAAAACATACCTAAACCTTTCACCCGATTATACTAGAAACACCACCTTGGTTCTTGATAAAAAATATTTTTTTTCCTTCCTTGGGGTTTCGGCCAAACAAAAGAGAGAAGGAGAGAAAAGTGTTTTAGGGTTTTCCTTGATTTTGTATTTATAATACCAAGACTCCTAACTGTAATCAAATTTGTTTCTTTTTTTTCCTATATCTGGCCGAACAAAGCAACCCTTTAAATCTTTTTTTTATTAATTATAATTAAATACATATTTACCCTTATTTTTTTTTTATAAAAACCCTTTATTAATTTTGTAAACCTTTTAAATAAAAACTAGTTTTAAACTTACACTACTACACAACAGGGCAAATGCTACGAAAATTTGTAACGAAAATTTTCCGTCGCAAATATGCAACGGGTTTGCAACATATTTGCAATGGATTAGCAAGGACACAAAGCGCCGTTGCAAATCCGTTGCAAAAATTAACGTAATTTCTTTTATACTTATATTTAATATTCCTTTGTAAATCCTTTGAGTTTATCTGAAATTTGTAATGGATTTGCAACGAAGTGTTAAAAATGATATATAAAAGAAACTATGATATGCTTCCATTACAAAATCATTGCAATATTTTAAATAATTGTTATGGATTTGCAACGAATTAACTATAATAACTTAATTTCCACTTATTTTTTATATTCCGTTGCAAATCCATTGCAAAATCATTAGGAATGTTCACACAAAAAATTCAAAGAAATATAAAAGAAAATATTATTTGTTCCGTTGCAAAATCATTGCAAATTTTTGTATAATTTCTAAGGTTTTGCAACTAAACATGATCATAATTTTATTTTTAATATTTTATTCCAAATCGGTAGTAATTTAAAAAATAATTACTACGGATTTACAACGGTACCCAACAATATTTAGGGTATAAGATGAGAGTAATCGTATGTTCGGTTTGGTTAGAGTCGGTAAAGACATTATGGAGACCATTTATCAAATTCCCCTATTAGGACTAGATGTGAATACGTCATCATAAGTAATGTTGGAAGTTTTGTACATAACTTTATAATACAAGTAAATATTGAACACTTGATCCCCAACCTCAAACTCTAGTGGCTTGTGCCTATTATCAGCATAGCTCTTTTGATGATCTCTCACAACTTTGAGCTTTTCCTTTATCAAGACTACCTTATCAGTCGTCTCTTGTACCAATTCTGGGCTAATAACCTACTTTTCCCCTTTCCAATAAAACAATGTATTTTTATTGGGGGTGGCCCCCCATTAGGACGGGCGACCTACATTTCCATTCCATACAGTGCCTAAACGGGGCCATCGAATACGTCGAAATGGTAACTATATTATAAGAAAATTCAGCTAATGGTAGGTGAACATCCCAACTGCCACCAAAGTCGATCACACACGCTCTTAACATATCCTCCAATGTCTAAATTTATGCTCACTTTGTCCATCCATCTGAGGATGATAAGCCATACTCATATCCAATCGCGTCCCTAAAGCTTCTGTAATGTTTTCCAGAATCACAATGTAAACTGTGCATCTCGATCCAAAATAATCGACACACGCACTCCATGCCGTGCGATGATCTCATCATGAAAACCTTGCCAACTTCTCATACTTGTAATCCTCATGCGTTGCTAGGAAATGAGCTGACTTGGTTAGTCTGTCGACTATTACCCATGTAGTATCATGCCTACTCTTTATCCTAGGCAACTTCGTGATAAAATCCATAGTGATATTATCCTATTTCGACTCGGGTATCTTAGGTTGTTGCAATAATCCTGAAGGCCTTTGATGCTCGGCTTTCACTTTCAAACAAGTTAAACATTTGCTAACATACGTAGCGATATCCCTCTTCATACTCGACCACCAATACATATCTCGAAGATCATGGTATATCTTATCCGCTCCCAAATGCACAGAGTACCTAGTCTTATGAGCTTCGTTTATGATTATGGTTCTTACACCTCCCACTAACGGAACCCATATACGATCCATAAAGTATAAGCTCTCATCTTCTTTCCTTTCCATCTGTTGGTCTAATCCGTGTAATCTTTCTGCTGGCGCGTTCTCTTCCTTGAACGCCTCACTCTAGGCTGCCAGTATCATTCTTTTAACTCCAGACTGAATGGTCATAGCCATTGCTCGTACACGTCTAGGTTTTACTCGCTCTTTTCCTATTAAGGCATCAGCTACTACGTTAGCCTTACCTGGATGATAGCGAATTTCACACTCATAGTTGCTGAATAACTCAATCCACTTCCCTTGACGCATATTCAACTCCTTCTGATTGAATATGTGTTGAAGACTCTTATGATCCATATAAATGACACTCTTAGTTCTGTACAAGTAATGCCTCCAAGTCTTAAGAGCAAACACTACTGCTCTCAACTCTAGGTCGTGTATTGTATAATTCTTCTCATGGATCTTCAATTATCGTGATGCATAGGCGATTACCTTGCCTCTTTGCATGAGTACATAACCTAATCCTTGATTTGACACGTCACATTAGACTACAAAATCTTCAATTCCATCAGGTAAGGACAGTATTAGAGCATTACATAAATTATCGTTCAAAGTTTGGAAAGACTCTTCTTGCTCTACGCCTCACTCATACTTCTTGTTTTTCTGAGTCAACGAAGTAAGGGGTTTAGCAACCCCAAGGGGTTTACACAAATTAGCGATAAAACGTCGGTAGTAACCCGCTAACCCCAAGAATGATCGTATCTCGGATGGCGTTGTAGGAGCTTTCCAATTCTTTACTGCCTCAATCTTACTTGGGTCTACGTGAATACCGTTATGGTTGACCACGTGACCGAGAAAATGCACTTCTTGCAACCAGAACTCGCACTTGGAAAACTTAGCATACAACCTCTCCTTCTTATAGACATTCAAACACCAACTTCAAGATGTACCTTCATGATCCTCCTTATCCTTTGTGAGTAAAAATATCAAGATATCATCATGATTCCAATGACAAATTATCTAAACGGTTTGCAAACCCGTCATAAGTCCAGAGACCTTTGGTGCATTGTTTAACCCAAAAGCATACCGTAAACTCAAAGAGTCCATATCGCGTATGAACGCAGTCTTTAGGATATCCTCCTCATGGCACTCAAAGTTGATGAATAACCCGCCAAAGATCTATCTTAGATAAGTAACGCGCTCCTTGCAATTGATCGAATAGGTCATCGATCTTGGGGAGAGGGTAACGGTTCTTGATGTTCAACTTGTTCAATTCGCGGTAGTCTATACAACAGGCAGCTGTTCAAAATTCTAACTTATCTGCACAACAAGATGCATGGTATGTGCCTAAATACACATACCTTTGATCTTTAAAATCGGACTTAAATGATGAAAAACGTACCAAAAATACATTGTATTTGTATGTTTTTACTTATATTGTGCAGGAAACGGATAACTGACAAAAGGACAAAAAATAAGCTAAAACGGACAAAACCGAGTAGAGAACGGAAGAGCGTGAAAAGCGAAAGTCCAAGTCAAAGTCAAAAATACAAAGTCAACCTTGACAAAGTCAAAGTCAAAGACGGAGCCAAAACCAAAGAAATGTTAAATGGACCCACCCATACCCATCTAATGGGCCGAGTCAGCCCATTTAAACATTATATGAAGACCTTATAAGCCTTTTAGGCTTAAAAAGCCCAAAGTCCCTTTTATACACCAAACGGCCCAAAACAGTTAACAAAAAGGCCCAATCCTTACTTAACCCCCGTTAACCCAAAATACCCTTTTACCCTAAACATTGTTAGCCACCACAAGGACTGTATTTGCAACTTTACAATACACCTTGAGGGGCCAAACCTGGCAAATCCCCAAAAGTTTAACACCACAAAGGACCTTTCTTGCAATATACTTATACAACACGGGGGACCACTTTTGCCAAAACCCCAAATCCTGCACCAGTTTAACACAAAACCTTTTCCCGCCACTACACTATTCACCCTTCGTCCCCCCCACCTCGGCTACTGTTCCTACAAACAAAAACATTACCATCTACAACCCCACACCACCTCACCCCACCTTACTACACTCCATATCTACGTTGGCAATCCTCCTCCATCCCATTCGTCAATGGAACAAGGAAATAAAGGGTTATGATCATAAGACTTGGGCACAAAGCAAGATGGAAGGCTGAGATGATTTTTGGGACCTCTCTCATACAACAAACACACCCTTGCTATCTCTCTCAGTAAACAAGCACAACTTGAAGACTTAAAGCTGTGAAGAGCTTTTAGTATAAATAGGGCTAGTGTAGCTTATTTGTATGAGTCGAATTTTGTTATGTCAAATTTGTACCATTTTTAATACTACATTTTAAATGCTTGTCATTTAAATGATTGCATTGTAATTTCTTTTAGGTTAATGAAAAATTTAAGTTTTCTTTAAAATTCTGTCATATACATTACTTGTCTTTAAATACTGTTGATTAAGCTCTTATATAAGCTTTTGAGTCATTAAAAGCTTATATAAAAGTCTATTTTCATTTATGTCTTAAAAAACTAAAAATCACAAAAATTGTCAAAAGAACATTGGAGCAAGGTATATAATGGATGGCCTTGGGTTAGTGCTTCTTGGGAAGCTATAGGAAAGGTGTATAAGCTGTTTGAGAGCTTATTCTCTTGCCAAAAGCTTTGGACATTTGTGAGTTCCATTTCATTTTGATTTAATTGTTCATCTGTTATTATTGTTATTTCTCTGCGTTTTCTTGCTTATTTGTGTTATTTATGCTTATTTTGTCCTGTAGTTTTATTGCTTATGTAACCTTGTAGTTAAGATGTTTTCTTCAAAATGGCCTTAAATTAGCCCATGTAAAATTGCTTATTGCTTATTTGCTTATTTTAGTACTTATTCCTGTTCTTTTTGTGCTTATTATTGCTTAATACTAGTTGCTAGTTATCTGTTTTTCATAAACTTTGCTTAAATCTTTGATAATCAGTCTAAAAATTTGAATAAATAAAGGGCTGTGATCATCACCTTGGGCTCTAAGATGAATGGAATGTTGAGATTTGCTTTTGGACTACCCCACACAACAAACACAGCTCTTGAAGCACACACAGAAGAAGCACACAAGTGAAGCTCAAGACTTAGGTTTTTAGTATAAATATAGGTCCTTTGTAGCTTATAGTTTTTTCGTTGAATTTTGTTAAGTCAAATTTGTACCATTTTTAATACTACATTTTAAATACTTTTCATTAAATTTTGTATCCTTTTAAAGTATATAATGCAGTAGGATAGAGTCTAATAGGTTCTCATTTGTCAATTTTAAGTTTAAGTTAAAACTGTCAAGTGTCTTTCAAAGTTAAAAACAGCTTTTTAAAATTTAAATTTGAGATTGTTAAAAGTGATTTCAGGACTTGAATTTTTGAGCGTAAGCTCATTTGTTGGTGATCTTAATCTGTTTTAGCTTTTTTTATTTTAATCTTATTTTCCTAGCTTATTTGTAGGCTGCAAAAGCCACCTTTTTCTTAAGTAAACCAAATCGGCATATGCTGATTGAGACCAGCCCTTTTCCATTAGCTTTTTAGTACCTTATTTAAGTTTCAAATTCATTTTTCTATGCTTATAATTGTAGCCCATAAGCCAATCTTTAAGCTCATATAGCTCATTAAGCCATAAGGTTCAATCTTTGGGCTTAAAAATTAAGCCTAAAGAGTGCTCTTGTGGCTGTTTGGCCTGCAGTTTTAGCTTATAGCTTATCAGCTTTTTCATAGCTTTTCTGCCCATCTTTTGTGCTTATTTTTGTTTGAATGTGCTTATTAGGTGTAGGTGTCCATCTGTTTTTGCTTATTTGTGTTTTCCTTTAGCTTTTCAAGTTTTTAAAAGCCTCGCAGTTTAGCATATATCACTTAGTGTTAAAAAAGTAATTATGCCAGCTTTTTGTTTGCTTATAATTAGCTTATTTTTAAGTTTCATTAAAACTCACTTTTTTTAAAGTTTCTTATTTTGTTGTGTTTTATAAGTGTGCAAAAAGAAAATTTAAAAAAACGTTTTTCAAAAAAAAGGGAAGCCGCAGGGTTCGACCCTGTGACCTCCCCTTTAACACACACTAACCACCAGCACCAGTAGGGCCATATGGTCATGATGTGCAACATTTATTCTTTATAGTCTTTTAGCCCATTTTTGCTAACAGCTTATTTAAGCTTATTTTTTGCTTATTTCAAAAAGCACTTTCCACCATTTTAATTTTCTTAAAACCAACACTGTTTAAACTACTTTCACAAATTTTCTAGATTTTTCCCACTTCATTTAGTATTTTTAATTAATTTTTCTTTTTAAAACAGTTTTTAATTCATAAAAAATTATTAAAAAGTCAAAAAAATATAATTCTTTTTTTAAAAATTTTCTTTTATCACTTAGGACTTGGGAAAATTAAATTTGCATTCGTAGGGTTAAAATTTTAGATTTTGGTTTTTCAAAGAACGCCGTTTTGATTCCCCAGTTCTCGTTTTAGGTGTAAATCTACATTACTTTAGTTTTTAGCGTTTTTATGTTTACTTATTTGTGCATTTTGAATTATAGAATTAGAATTCAAACCCACAAACTTTAAAATCATTCAAAAACGCGATCACGAACTCGACCGATTCTCAATTCACGCCTCGTTGGGAAACGACCCGGGAGGTTTTTTTTAGGGTTTTGCTTTGGATAAAAGCGAATCTCTTTAAAGCCTTACGGAATACTTATCTCTCTTATTATTGATCTTATCCTTATTACGTATTTATATTATATATTTATTATATTTATATATACTAAAAAGTGATATATCAGCAGGACAATAATGAACTATCATGAACCTATGCTAGCATGCAACCAAAATCAAATCAACATATTCACATACTTAATTTCACATTCGGGCTTAGAATAGCTGGCACTATAAGCAACTAAGCTCACCCAGAATGTACCACACAAACATATCACATTGGGTAGGCGTATCCATCCGCTCCTACTGAGTAGGCGTACTCATCCGATCCCAAATCAATATCACAATCTCACTAAGTAGGCGTACTCATCCGATTCCAAATAACACATGTAACACATAGTCATATAATAGCCATGCAACGTTTATACGCAATTTAAAACACATAATCACAGCAATGAAACATTTCAAAATATTTACATCATTTCCATCCCAATTTAAAAACGGAAAAATGAGACTATGAAACTCACCTGATGCACAGCTACTTCACAAATTCCTTGAAATCAACTAAACACAAATAAAACACATGTTACAAGCGATTAGGCTAAATGCCCAAGATGATGTAGCAATCAATTGATGGACTACTAAGTTTATATGATGATTATAAACCCTTTACCACACTTTCCATATCTCACTTATTCTCTAAATACCTTTAATCATTTATTCTAGTTTTCCAGATTTTCGACAGAATTTTGTAGTCACTTTATGACCACAAATAAAATACTAAATCATCAAATTGACTTTTCCCCTTTCATTACCTACCATCCCAATGGGTTATGAACTACTGTGATTTTTTAGAAAAAAATAATATTGAGCTTAACTATTTTATAAAAATTCAACATCACAAAGTACTCAAATTCGGATCTGAACGAACACCAAAAAGTTTGATTTTTCTAAAAATACTTAGACAATGATTTAGGACTTGTGCTTTAAGCTGGAGTTAATAGACACATAAAATATGACCTCTGATTTTTGGCTAACCTCAATTCAACTTTTAAGTAGGGGTTTTACTCCCCGAAATCAGACCTAAATCTGACCTGAATTTACTGTTTCAACAACTTTTCTTGTAAAAATTATTTGACGAATTTCCCGACCTCAAAACCTTTCGGGACTGGACTTTTTGAAAACTAGACTCTCTGAACTTCAATTTAGGCACAAGATTCGTACTAAAACTCGTATTTATCAATGAGATATCATTCAATCAATATGACCTAAAATTCTGCTAAACCCTAACTTTTAAATTAACGCGTTCTAATCTAAACCGTTTACACCAACATGCTCCAAATCTATTCCCGAACACACCCATACAGTTTTATATCATTAATTTACAAAAAATTTATGAACCCTAATTATCCATCAATTAAAGTTACTAATATTAGAAGATTAAACAATAACTAAATTGAAAACATACCTAAACCTTTTACTCGAACACACACGAATCAACACCTTAATTCTTGAAAAAAAAATCTTCCTTGAGGTTTCGGACGAACAAAAGAGAGAGGGAGAGAAAACGTTTTTTAACGTTTTTCTGATTTTGTATTTATAATACCTAGTTTCCTAATTACATTCAAATTGATTTTCCTCTTTTTTTAATAACCGGCCGAACAAACCCCCTTTAATTTTTTTTATTAATTATTATTAAATACATATTTACCCTTATTTTCTTATTTTTATAAAAAAAAAATTAATATTTTTTCAAACCTTTTAAATAAAAACTAGTTTTAAACTTACTGTTTATAAAATTCATTTCATAAATTACTATCCTAATTTAGATATACTAATACTTATCAAATTTAAATATTAGACTTAATTCATTCCTAAAAATACATTATATACTCTTTACACTCATATATCATTTATTCACCAAATTACACAATAACGCATAAAATCATGCTATCATTTCCATTGTCACAAAATGTGAACGAAATGAAATAGCTACCAAAACCACAACTCAATCACAAATAGATGAACACGTATCACGGATTGATATCAAATACTCATATAAGATCACATAAGCACACAATTATAACACATATAAATACTTTAGTCAACTCTAACGGTTTAACTAACCTGCTCAAGTCACGGTTGTCACAGTATCTCCTCCTTAAGGAAATTTCGTCCTGAAATTTAACTAGTACGTTTAACAACACCGTCAGCAAACAATCGGGGATACTTAGCTTTCATATGGTCCTCATGTTCCTACGTGAACTCAGGGCTACGCTTTGAATTCCAGCAAACCTTTATGTTTCAAACTCTTAACCTCACGATCTATAATTTCTATGGGTTCCTCGACAAAACGAAGGGTTTTGTCAACCTTAATCTCGTCTAATGGCACATGCAATTTTGTATCTGGCAGACACTTCTTCAAATTCGACACATGAAATGTGTCATGCACGCTACTCAATTCCTCGGGCAATCTTAATCGATAAGTTATAGGGCCAATCCTTTCAAGGATTTCAAATGGTCCTACATACCTTGGTGCCAACTTACCTTTCTTTCCAAAACGTATCACGCCTTTCCAAGGCGACACCTTCAGTAACACTTGATCCCCAATCTCAAACTCTAATGGCTTGCGCCTATTATCAGCATAGCTGTTTTGAAGATCTATCGCCGCTTTGAGCTTTTCCTTTATCAAGACTACCTTATCCGTCGTCTCTTGCACCAATTTTGGCCCACTCAATCTATTTTCTCTTATTTCAGCCCATAGAACGGGCGACCTACACTTCTTTCCATACAGTTCTTCAAACGAAGCACATCGAATACTCGAATGATAACTATTATTATAAGAAAATTCAGCTAACAGTAGGTGAACATCCCAACTGCCACCAAAGTCAATCACATACGCTCTTAACATATCCACCAATGTCTGTATTGTACGCTCACTTTGTCCATCCGTCTGAGGTTGATAAGTCGTACTCGTATCTAATCGCGTCCCTAAGGCTTTCTGTGATGTTTGCCAGAAATGCGATGTAAACCGTTCATCTTGATTCGAAATAATCGACACGGGCACTTCATGTCGTGCGACAATCTCATCGATGTACAACCTTGCCAACTTCTCCATACTGTAATCCTTACGCGTCGCTAGAAAATGAGCTGACTTGGTGATGAAATCAAATAACATCTATTTTATAGCATCATTTATCCCATGTAATTAACCCATTTTATATAATTATTGCAAAGAATTGTTACTTAATCGTTTATAATTGAGAATTATAGTAATTACAGAGTACTTGGTGAATATTAGCAAAAGGCGCGCATTCTGGAGCTTAAACGAAGATGTTTTAAATATTAATAATTCTGACTACCAATACGTCGTATCCATCAAAGAAGATACGGCGTATCCGTGCCTGCACTCACCAAAGACCACAAAGGAAACAAGTCCAATACACCGTATCTAGGAAAGGCAATACGCCGTATTCAAGCTTTATGGGAATAAAATATTCTAGAAGATATCAAACGTGGTCCTTACTCCAAGAAACTCCAATACGCCATATCCAATCCCTTGGATACGCCATATCGAACCGACTTCTAGACAGTATAAATAGAAAACTCAAAAACGAGTTTTAAGTATGCTAAATCATATTCTTGATACCTAAACCACAAAAGTTAATTTTCAGAGGAGAAAAAGAGAAGAAGAGGTCTTGCAACGCATTCCAATCCATAGAAGACAACGTGTAAATTCTTATACTTTTGTAATCGTTCAGTTTTTGGTATCATTCGTTAACTTAGTTAGTTTACATTGGCTAAAACAATTACTCTTGTATTAATTATGATGTTTAAAGACTAATACCTTTGGGTATTAGCCATTATTATGAAGATCTAAATGTTTGGTTTTGTTTATATCTTGATTGCTTAATTTATCGTTGAATGCTTGTTTATGTTTATCAATTCATACTTGTTTATGTGCTTTTGTATGCGACCTATCATTCAACTGGATCTAGTGATACGGACCAAGTAATCTAGATGCCGGGATAACTCTCCATATAGTAGTTTATACATCTAGAATCATAAGATCACAAGTATTGTCCTTCTAAAATCGTGCTAAGGATACGCTTCTGGCTTAACTAGTTAACGAAAACTGCCTTTGGTTTATTAAACATGTTGACTAGTAGGTGAATCTAGATAATTCAACAAATAATGTTCTGATTCCATTGGATAGTTGGACAAGTGGAATACTAGAGTATAAATTGCCATTATCATAAGTGGGTACAAGTCCTTTATGATCTAGGGTTTAACAAGATCACCAATGCTTTAATACCTCAGATAGATTATAAATCAAGCATATAAGTTGCTATTAAAGCGGATGCTTTAATTGTGACATAATTAATAAGTCTATGTCTAGGATAGAAGTCCCGCATAAGTCTAAATAATGATATGCCTTCTTCGAGATAATAATCATTGCACTGGAAAAAACTAAACCAACTTCTAATCGATTAATGAATGGCTAATACAGTTTTCTATCATAAGTCTCGATCGACCGGCTCTTTATCTTCTTTTAATTTGTTGGCGATGGTAAAGTGTTTTTTAATTGATTGTAGTCACCAACACAAACCCGTGCAGTCTCTCAGGCTGAAACCCCCTTTTTACCCCTTTTTACCTGTTAGAATTAGGATTAGAACTAACATAGGATTAACATAGGTTTGACTTAGATTAGAATTAACTTAGATTAGATAACCAAAATATAAATAAATTGAGAGATTTAACCTCGCTTCAAGTGTTCGACACCCTACTTACCATGAATCTACCACCGACCGGGTACACTGCCCGTTAAAGTGTTGTTTTTGGTTAAGTCGGCAAAATATAAATTTAAAACTTGAATCATAAAAATATACACCACACAACGACACATTAAGTTTTTGGCGCCGCTGTCGGGGAGTGAAAATTAATCTTGATTTTTATTTTATGTTTTGGTTTTTAGATTAGATCTAACCCTTAGGATTAGTGTAGTTTAGAGTAGTTTATATTCCTGCTTGTTTGCTTATTCTGTTTGTGTGATACGACGTATTCAGTTCACTGAATACTATGTATTAGTTATTTAACAAGTTTTTCTAGTAAGATTGTTACAGGATGAACGATCTAAACATTACTATGGAAGAATACATCAGGCTCGAGGAAGAAAAGGCTCAAAAACGGGGTAAAGTGTTTAACTGGGAAACTGCTAAGTATGGAAAATTTTGGTATGATGAAGACATTCACGACCTCAGATCCATTGAAACCGAATTCCCAGCTATAGCCTTTAATGATGGGGTGTCATCTGAAAAAACACTTTCTTGTGAACCCACGGTAAGTTCTCTTAACGATGAAATTGACTTTAGAATCTCGTTTGACGATTCTGACGATGAAGATTACACGATAATTTTTGACAAAAACTCGTTTTCTTATAAAATTATTTCTACTAATGATTTGAAAACGGATTCGGAAAACGATAATGAAAAATTCAATTTGCCTTCACTTCTATCACCTGAGCCTACAGTCAGTTGTTTTGATGATTTATACTTCTTTAAAGATTTTGAGAATGAATTTCCAGCCATTGTTTACAATAATGCTCAAATGTCTAAATCAGATTTATTAACTGAATCGATTTTAAGCCCTCAACATATCGATGAATTTGATTTAAATGATGAAACATCAGTGTCTAAATATAATGAAGAGGAGCAAAATGTTTTATACTTTAATGATCTATTCTCCTTCAACATTATTCATCCCGGTGATTTAAAGTCAGAAAAAGACAATGATGGTAATGAGATCGATATAATACAGTCTTTGGGGGGTAATGAAATTACACAAGGGTCAAATTTACTTTCTGAATCAAGTCACAATAAAATCACTAAAACTTTCAGAACGGGAAGTTTTGTCATGAACTTAAATGTAAAAATCGTGATTTAGAATTATCACGGAATGCTATTCTATCTCATTATGAATTTGTATGTGTCGTTTGGCATTCCGTTCGACCCTAAGCGGTATTATAAGGATGGTGATTGCGCAATAATGTTGCGGAGGCCAAGGTACGTTTTCTTTACTTTGTTAAATCTAGGGAAAATTGGTCTCTAAGAAAGGATACGGCGTATTAGGATAAAACTTATACGGCGCATCCATTGATTTTAACTTGTGTTGACTGAGTCAATAAAATTCGTCGATATGGCGTATTAATTAAACACCAATACGGCGTATTGAGTTTGGGTATAAAAGCCCAACTGATACGCCGAATTGAGCTTCACCTTTACACTTTTCACTTTTCACACAAATTTTAACCGCGAAAAATCCTTGGAGATCATTCTTATTTAAGATTTGCAATCACTCTCTTGTTTATCTCAATCATACGGTAATCCTCTTTCTTTTTTTAATCTTTGATTTACAATTTTGAATTAGGATTAGGGTTTGGATAGGATTTAGTTTTGATGTTTATGCTATAGGATTTAGGCCCGTTTACCCCCCCCCCCCCCCCCCCCCCCCCCCCCGCGCAGAATGAGACTTGGCAGTTTTGTTAATTACAAATGGGTCAAAATGGGTAAAAAGGGAACCCCCTTTTTGTTTTCATATTGCAGAGAAATATGGCGTATCCACTCAAATGGATACGGCGTATTGACCAAATTTTACCTAACTTTAAAGCCCTAATACGACGTATTCAGTAAAATGAATACGACGTATTGACTTAAATAGGATCATGAGTTTTCAAACCCATACGCCGTATTGACTAACATCTATACGGCGTATTGACCATATTGATCCTTATACGGCGTATCTGTTTATGAATACGCCGTATCCACCCTCAGAACAGTATGTTTAAAATTCTTTAATCTTTGTGTTGTTCTTGTTGATTTTGCAGATATGGCTCTTTCACCACGTGATCAGAGGCACCAGTACCTTAGGTACGAGAGACTACAATACACAGATGCTGATATTTTGGATTTCGAGTCGAGATTGACTAGGATATACAGGAGAGAGGTGCACAGGGTGCAGGTATTTGATTTTGGGGGATTGCCAAACTTGATGGTTGAGGGATTGAGTGCTAGGATGCTTATAGAGCACAGGAATGCTCAGGGAGTGAGTTTGTTCACTAGTCGGGTCTGGAGGCGGCTATTTGATATCAGGGGGCCGTTGGTACATGAGTTTATTTTAGAGTTTTTCAGTACATTCAGGTTTGGAGAGGCGGTGACTGATTTAGACACAGTTGGAGCCCGATAGTTTCAGTTGGGAGGAGTTAGGAGACGTATGAGCTGGAGAGAGTTTATTTTGGCCTTGGGATTATACACTGTTGAGGAGATGCAGACTGTTGGATTCGGTGCATATTGGGCCGAGAGCGCGAGACAGATCCCCGACAAGGGGGATCTGAGGGATTATTGGATAGGGATCTTATCTGCTGAAGATTTCCTTGGTACATCCCTATCTTACACTGCGATTCGGGATCTAATTCTTAGGCTGTGTCATAGGTTGATTGCTTGTAGTATTGCTGGGAGGAGTCAGGCACTTGAGAAGGTGACCGTGACTGATTTGTTTTACTTGAGAGGGATAGACGTTGGCTCGGTCAATGTCCCTTATTTATTGGCTATGTATTTGAGATTGTTTGCTGCTGGGAGGAAGAGCGAGGCTCATATTTTTAGTGGATTAACGGTTATTGCCCCTAAGCTCCAGATTATTAATATGGCTGAGTTAGTGAGGTTACAGATCTGTATGGAGGTTGATGATACATGGGCTTGGGTAGCCATGGGACTAGAGAGGCAGCCTGATGCTATGGCTGGTGCTACTAGAGTGGCTCAGGATGCTCTTGCTGTTGATGAGGGTGTCTAGGTTGTTCTGGCACCCCATGCAGGCACCTCAGCAACCACCACCACCTCCATCTGCTGCTAGGACTATGCCTCAGAGATTGGGGAGACTTGAGGAGGAGGTGCAAGGATTGCGTAGGGATATAGGGAGTTTACGTGGACTTGTGGAGAGATCGATGACCGATCAGGGGAGATTCTCCACATGGATGATTTCGTGTATGGCACAGCTGATGAAGGCTAGTGGGCTAACATACCAGGCATTCGATGGGACTTTCTGAGAGAGCTCACCTGCGGCATTCTAGAGACGCACCAGGCAGAGGACTAGGGAGGCCAGCACCTCCACAGCACAGCAGGACCAGCAGCAGCCTGACCTATGATTCCCCTATCCTTATCATTTCTTTATATATATACATTTATTCATATCGTGATGTATCTAACTATTAAACAGATTCTTATATTTTTGTATATATATCATGGTATGACGTTTTGATTTGTTTGTGTATATTAGAATCAAGCCTGGCAGTAAGTTCAGCACCATAGCTCGTGAGTACATTTCAGATACAAACATCATATCCAAACAAGAATAACAAAATGGAGAAGAGAGTTTATTTCAAATGTGTGGAAGCTGAAGAAAAGTCTAACTTAAAGACTTCGCTATAAACAAAAGTGCTTCCTTGGAGACAACCCGGATTGTTATTTAATTTTATCGAGTCTGTCTTTCCAGACATCAATACGGCGTATTCGCTCCATACCATACGGTGTATTGATTGTCTGGACGTTATCAGTCTTTACTTTTTATGCACTTTAAAAACATTATTGTCAGTTCTGGCAATACGGCGTATTCATGCACATGATACGGCGTATTCACCAAAACTGACCCGTATTTAGTTTGTTTAGTTTAGTTTAAATTAACCGTAGGTACCAAGATAGGAATACACGTTTTTTCCTATGTTTTATACAGGACCTCGTGAAAGAAATATCGACGAATATTGGTGGAGAATTTACAAATCTGGAGATCTTGAAGTGTTGGAGTCTTGAAACTTCAAGGCGGTTGTTCAACACAATCTTGCTCAATAAACTCAACATGGAGAATCTACCGAGCAAATATCAGGGGAGTTTCTCATTCTAATTCTTTTTAATTCCCGTATTTAATGTTTTATATATACAACGAGGACGTTGTATAATTCAAGTGGGGGATGGAATTAGAATGTTTACTTGTCCTATTTTTCACACTAAAATGCTTAAATTATGCTCAAATTTAAAAAAAATTCAAGCATACTTTTGTGAAATTACTTTTAACATAACCCCTCAACAATAACCCTTGGTTAGTATATTATGATGATTTAACCTTAACCGATTCCAAAATGTTTACCCAAATCACACAAAATATGAGTGTGGTGTATGTTGTAGACTTTAAACTAGGCTATGTATATCTATTAATTCGAGACCGTGCAATAATGAGTACTATGGATTATAGATAGATAACATCGTTTAAATTGGGAAATTTAGGGATTACACCCAAATCGCAACACTTGTGCTATTAACTAACAACCTGTTATGTTAACCCCCTTATAAACCTCTTTGTGTTTACTCATACTTTTTAGAAGTAAAAGAAAACCCATGAGAACAACCCTAACGCCAATCCTTTAGGAAACTACACCAATTATTTTTATTTCGTTACCGCCTTTTACACCTTAAGCCCTACCATCTGTTAGATTAAGTTTATTTTACAGTTACTAGTTGCATAAAGTGTAAGGTGTATTTCCCGAGTCTTTTGTCTATTTTTGTACGGTTTTGGGAAAGAAATTTGCACATCGCAAATGGAATGTATATTATGAGTCAAAACTCAAGTATTTATTACTAACCATCTCAAATATGGTAACATCCGAATAACAAGAATTTATCGAAGTAATTATCCGGAATTATTATGATCGTGAAGATGGTGAAACTACACCGAGTTTCGTAGTATAGTGTTAGCAAAAAATAAAAAAAATAAAAAAATCAAAACAAATCGAAACAAATTAGAGAAATCGCAACCAAAAAAGAGAAGGAAAGTTTGAAGATAATCGTTTCGCAACTACCAAAGGAATTACACGAAGGATCAATTATTCGTTGATACAAATCGAAGATGTAGAGTATTGTATAAAGTGGAAGATATCGCCACTTGCCTTGTAAAGTATGTAAAGTATGTGATGTTTGGGAAGTTGACCGTTACGGGAACGCCAACTTAGGTTGTTGTTTTTTATCTATGATCAAGACGTTTGTAAATAGTTGAGTCTTTATCATGTTAACGGTCGGGAAAAAGTGTCTAGCAACTTGTATTTTAGACTTAATCTATTTGTTTCGTAATTTTTATTTAACAACAATTTAATTCCTTTTCCTAATCATTAACCATGGGTTTTACGCGAATGAGGATGTGATCGAGCATGCATGTCTATTCCGTTTTTACGGCCATGTATGCATGTCGTTTATTACTATTGGTGAAAGTTAGAAGATCCATACCCTATATTACTCTACTATTCCTACTCTTTTTGAGGTAGGAGTGAGCAGTCACATATGTCTATCCCGTCATTACGGGTGTGTATGTGTGGTCTTTTTCTCCCTCCTGGAATATTGGTATCGATAAAGATTGGTTAGAGTAATCAACCTTAATCCTTCTCGTATAAACCCATATTTACCTTTATAAACTTGTTACTCCTTAGCTTTAGCGGTGGAGATGTGTATTCTTGACAAGCTTATGATAGAATACTCGTCTCGACCAAGCAAATGAGCAAATTAGTTACATGTTACCACATAGATTAGTTGAGTGTTTTGAGTGTTTTCATCTTCCTATTTCGTAAGGTGTTTGGTTGTGTACTTGTAATTGGTCAAATAAATGCTTTAACGGAAAATATCTTTAGGGATACATTTTTATAAACTTCTAAGGGCTACTTGAGGACAAGTAGGATTCAAGTGGGGGGATATTTGATGACATCAAATAACGTCTATTTTATAGCATCATTTATCCTATTTTGTATAGTTATTGCAAAGAAGTGTTACTTAATCATTTATATTTAAGAATTGCAGTAATTATTAAGGAAGATATGGTGTATCCATGTCTGCACTCACCAAAGACCACTCTGGAATAAGGATCAATACACCGTATCTAGAGAGACTTAATACGCCGTATTTAAGATATGTAATCAATATAATATTCTAGAAGATATCAAACGTAGTCCCTACTCCAAGAAATCCCCCAATACGCCGTATCTAACACTTGGATACGTCGTATCCATCCGACTTCCAGACCTTATAAATAGAAAACTAAAAAATGAGTTTTAAGTGTGCTAAATCATATTCTTGATACCTAAACCACGAAAGTTGATTTTCAAAGGAGAAAAAGATTCTGGAAGATACAAGCGTGTTCCATCTCCAAGAAATCCCCAATCGACCATATACAACTCTTGGATATGCCTTATCTAAACAGGACTTCTAGAGACCATATAATAAAAACTAAAAAATGAGTTTTAAGTGTGCTAAATCATATTCTTGATACCTAAACCACGAAAGTTGATTTTCAAAGGAGAAAAAGAGCAGAAGAGGTCGAGCAACGTTATCAATTCCATATGAGACAACGTGTAACTTCATATACTTTAGTAATTGTTCAGTTTTTGGTATCATTCGTTAACTCGGTTAGTTTACCTTGGCTAAATAATTGCTCTTGTATTTATTATGACGTTTGAAAGCTAATGCCATTAGCCATTATTATGAAGATTTGAATGTTTGGTATTTGTTTATCTCAATTTCATGATTTATCGTTGAGTGCTTGTTTATGTTTATAAAATTATACTTGTTTACGCGCTTTTGTATGCGACCTATCATTCAACTGGATCTAGTGAAGTGGACCAAGTGGATCTAGAGTCCAGGATGGCTCTCCATATAGTGATTTATACATCTAGAATTATAGTTACATAAATATTGTCCTTCTAAGTCTATGTCTAGGATACGCTTCAGGCTTAACTAGTTAATTGGATATTACCAATGGTTTATTGATCGTGTTGACTAGCAGGTGACCTAGATAATTCAACAAGTAACGTTTTGATTTCATTGGATAGTTGGACAAGTGGACTACTAGTGTGTAAATTGCCATTAAGCAGTAAGTGGGTAAAGTCTCTATGAGCTAGGGTTTAACAAGATCACCATTACTTTAATCACTAAGATAAATTATAATCATCAAATAAGGATGCTTTATGTGGATGTTTTATTTGTGAAAGAATTAATGTGTCTAGGTCTTAGGATGATGTAACGCCTATGTCTTAAGAATTATATGCCAACTCGAGAGAATAAATCATTGCACTAAATAAACAAACCAATGTTCTAATCGGATTAATAATGGTTCATACAGTCTTCTTATATAAGGTTTGACCGCTCTTTCATTTTTTGTTAATTATCTTGCGTGGGTAAAAGTGCCTTGAATTGATTGTAGTCACCAACCAAACCATGCCAGTCTCTCAGGCTGAAAACCCCCCCTTTTCCTGTTAGAATTAGGATTTAGACTGACATAGGTTTAACATAGGTTTAGAATAGAATAGAATTAACATAGATTAGATAACCAAGATATCAATTGAATTGAGAGATTTAACCTCGCTTCAAGTGTTCGACACCCTACTTACCATGAAGCTACTACCGATCGGGTACACTGCCCGTTAAAGTGTTGTTTTTGGTTTAGTTGGCAAATTATAAATTTAAAACTTTAATCATCTTAAGTATACCATACAACAATAGCACATCAGTAACTAACACCTTAAGTAGAATGGTATCAAAATAGGAATGTGTGTAGTCATCTCGACTTGATAAGTTAGGTTGTCTAGAATTTAAGGTGGTGCGATAGGACCGAGTCGACTATGTTAGTCGTGGGCCGTAAACATTGGAATTTTTATTTTTTGTCAAACGAGCAACAATCCCATGATGCTCAAGTGTTTTCTTGATTGTTTTCAATCTATCTTTCGACAATATATGTTTTCTAGTGGGGATATCACCGCCAAATTATGTGAATTATGTGATTTATGTGCTATGTGCTTTTGAATGGTAGTAAGCGCTTGTGTCTCTTTTGTCCTGCCGTGATACGGCTTGGGATGTAAGTAAATGGGTATACTTACCTGAATGTAGATGAAGATTGGTTTAAGAGGTACGTAAGCCTGGTAGACCATTGTCGGTTATGGCTTGTTAAACCATGAGCATGACTATGGTTGGCTAAAACCTAACCATAATTTAGTTGAGATCATTACCAAGAGGCTTGGCCATCTAAAAAGCCAGGAATAATGAGCAATCTAACCGGTTGGGTATGAACCCGCATGATAAGCATGGCCATTGCTGAGGCTTCCTGATAAGTAGGCACGGATATTATGCTAAACCTTATAGAAAGCAGGCATAACTATTGCGAAGCTATGATAAGCTAGATAGAAACATAGGGTCATTTTAAAATGACTACTAGGCGGTTATGTGCTTAAATAAATAATTGATTTTACATTATTAGCGCTATGATGCGTTTGATGGAGTCGTAGGTACTCCGGAATGTTTTTCGCAACCGGTGGGCATTATTAAATGAGACCGGGAGGGCGACATGGGCGTTTTGATTTTGGATAATGATATATAAATATATCGGATTCAAACATTGACGTCTATCTTGATTATTAGTTAGCGACGTATGTTTTAAGGTTGATTAGCGATGAAAGTTTCGTTCTTGGTTTTAGCGAGCGAAGCGAGCTCAGTTTTTATTATTTTTATGATCGCCAATTAAGTTTGGATCGATCATCCATTTTAGAGATTTTCTTATGTGTTCTGGTCGAAGTATTTTGTCCTTATAATCACAGAGCCGATCTGTAATTTTATTTTTGTTTGGTTGATATAAATTTCCATTTGTTTTGCTGTAATTTCATGCGGAATAGTCAAGGCCAAGTATTGCGTTGAGTGAATTACTGCATTCGAGCACCGTTGAGACCGTCCAACTCGTAAGAAAAATGTCTCACTGTAAAGAGCAATCAAGTTAATAGACAGGGAGAGAACCAGGACACGCGATCCCCTTAAGGTGGGTGGAATGTAACAACCCGAGTTTCACGACGCGTATGACGATCGCGAATTCGACGTCATAATAAATATTTTATAAATTCATGTGAATGAATTTCGACATTTAAATATTATTTGTCGTAAAGAACTATTTTCGTATTTTATTATGAACGGAAATTTAAAATTTTTATTTTTGACGTTTCGTGAGTCAACGTTTGACCGCGCGACCGATAAACGTTTTTAAGCAAAAGTAAAAATTTTCGAGCGGTCTATTATTATTTTTAAGTCGCTAATCTTATTTTTTCAACGAATGTCGTCTTTTGTTCCTTGTCTTGAGGCGAACTCGCGTTTAAATGTGTACACATCTTATTAAATGTTTTAAATTAAATTTAGTATGACGGAATAAAAATATTTCCAAACATGGTCGATTTTATAAATAAAAGAAACACATTGTACTAACTTTGAAGGGGTAATTGGAAGGAAGGGCTAGAATTGCCAAGATGTCAAACTTATTTTCTATAAATAAGACCCCAAATACTTCCTTTCAAATTCTTTTTACAAAATTTCTTTATTCCTCCTCCCCCTTGTACTCTCCACGACCGGCAAATACCTTACACCACCACTTTTCGGCCAATTTTCCGACATGCATTAAGATCAAATTACATATTATTGATCCTTGTATCAAGGCCTACAAGTCCCACTAATAAAATCCCACATGCATTAAGTTTTGAAGAAATTAGATTTTTGGGTTGTTCTTGCAATTTTCGAGCAAAAAGGGTGTTTAAAAGGGTTAGATTAGTGATATGATCACGTCGGTTAGCTTGGAAATGGTTTGGGTTTGTGTTCGTGTTTATGTCCGAGAGTTCGAACCACAAGAAAGGCCGAAACCAACACCTTGTGTGTCGTTGTAAGCAACCTAGTTATGTTTATTTCATTGTTTCGTTCTCAATTTGATTTCGTATAGTATATGTGATGAGGTTCGACACTTGCGTTGGTTAGAATAGATTGTGAATGGGTTGATTAGTTGACGGAGATATGTTAGCTAGGCGCATTTTGATGTCGTTGTGAGGTGAAAATGAAGTTTCGATAGGTTTTGTAAATGTTAATTTCGAGCAGAAAGTTTGGTTCGGCTTTCGATGTTCGAGATTTTATAAAAACTGATTCTTGATGTTGAAATATGATAGAGTTCGTCCTAATGTACGTTTCGGTTATTCGAACGACCCGTAACTCCTTATAATGAAGAAGTTACGGCGAAAACAAGATTTGAAAAGTTATAAATTTTCCAAACAGCTATTGCATTTTTCTAGTTGATGTCAGGAAATTAAACGCTCGTTTTGAGCACTTTTGAGTCCGTTTGGGCCTTCCGGTGAATACGAAAGTTGCTCCGAATGATGTTTTACTTTGCCGCGTGGCTCACTAGATTTAAAATCGAGTAATAACGGGTCAAAAACTAAGGTCAAAGTCTGTGTTTTATTAAAAATGTCAAAGTTCCTGCAGAAACTTGCAGGGGCATTTTGGTCATTTTCTGTCGAGTTTCGGGTCTCGGCTAAAACTAAAAAGTTGTCCGGAATGTCGTTTTACATACAATATCTTTTGAGTCCGAGTCGTGAAAATGTGATATAACGGGTCGTTTGGAGCGGATCAGATTTAGTAACATATATATATATATAATGTGTATAATAAGTCAAAGTCAAACAAAGTATAGCATTGACTTTTGAAAGTCAACGGTATCTACCATACCATAAACTTGTAGGTTGTTTAAAGAAAAATAATTAAACGCTATTATTATTACGAATATAATATTTTAAACTTAGCCATTATTATGAACGAAGTAGATTCTAAAAATAGAAACCTTTGTAATATTCGAAACATAATACCGACATGAGTAATTAATAATCAAATTGAATGTCGAAGGTTCAAAGAGATAATTAAATATTATTATAAATATATCTAGAAGACGAGACTTACTAAAAGTGGTAACTTACCGAAAATAGTAACTTTCTAAAAATAGAAAGTTTCCTAAAATAGAAAGTTTTCGATTAAGCGATGTATAATATAAATAAAAGAATGATCGTAACTCAATTAAGCGGAGTTTAGGATCTAGGACGTGCAAGTGGATTTCTCATCACATGTGTATGTATATTTATACTATTTTAATAGTTGCTTGATACGATGTACGCATCGTTGACCATACTTTTCGGCATAGTAATCGAGCGACATAAATTATAGGTCGTGATCATGTTCGTTGATTTTCCGTAGATTGTTTCGATTATTTGATTTTCGGCTTATATCAAGGTGAGTTCATAGCCTCGCTTTTAAGTGTTTTAAATGTTTTTAAACTCGTATGGGGGATACTTGCTTGTTTTGAAAAGGAGAACGCAATGTGTTTTGATACTAAATATGATTCCATGAACTATTGGGTATATGCCTTTCACTGTGTTACCGTTAATTGCCTTGTTGTTGGTGAACGCTAATACATTAAATAGATCTATTGGGTTTGACAACCCTGTCCGGGGTATGAATCCTTGATTGATAAGTGAGCACCCTGTAACAGACATTTTGTAGTTAGTAATGGGAGAAGGGGCATACTTCTTGGACATTATTTTGTCCTGCGGGATAAATGTGTTAAGTGTCAGTACACGGGCTCATTAGTTGGAATACATTATTTATATATAACTTGGCTTGCAAGCAATGTTATATGGTTTGTTTATCCAAATATGCGTTCTAACAATTTGTGTAAACTCTATAAATTCACTCAACATTTTGTTGACGTTTTTAAGCATGTATCCCAGGTTAATTGCAATGGATGGCTGGACGGGACGAAATGCGAATATCAAGGACGGTGCCTCGGTGAAGTAGTGTCATAATAAATAAATGTGTTAGAAATCAAGTCGTGTTATGACTTTTAGAAATAAATTTTTACGTTGGTATTTGGACCTATGTAACTCTGATCTTTCTAATAAATGAAATTGTGATTTATAAACGTATCTTTGAACGTTTACTGGGACCCGTGTGCATGTATTATGAAGTAGCACCCCGAAATGTTGTATTCCATTGCGTATCATTGTTTGGGGGTGTTACAATGTATTCCTGATACCCATCTTCGCTTGAAAATTATTAA